>BGKB01000123.1:0-177841 GCA_003116975.1 Aurantiochytrium sp. KH105
ACGCGATAACTTTTCGTCTACGAAGTTTCGTGGCTCGAGAAGACCAGATTCGCGCTCTCCAGGCCGAGCCGAAGCCAGGCATCCTCGCCGCGGTCTGCGAAACGCAAGTGCGGATTTTCGGGTCTGTCAAATCTCCGTATATTTTTGCTCCTGCTCTTATAAAAAGACGGTCTTAATTAAAATTAAAAAAATTGTGTGGGGTGGCGCATAGGCCTACCTCACAGCAAACACAGTAAAAACAGCAAATCAAGAGCGCAGAGAATAGGCCTCGTGTGGTACATTCATACCACAGCGGCGTCAAAGTGCAGCAGCAGCTGCAGCTGATTGCTCACGGCGTACTTAGGGTTGCACCTAGTCGGTCTACCTCATCACCATTATGAGGGTTGCTCAGTCAGAGACATGAGTAAGTCCACCACATACAAACAATAATAGAGTAGCCATTCGGGGCTCTATGGGCTTGTATGGATCCGAACTTTACCGCTTGCCCGCTCGCTCCAGACTCTCTAACAATCGACGCAACTCGCAATGGAGATTGGCGCCGACACTCTGAGCCCAGCCATCCCTGTTCGCGGGATTCTCGCATCTCCTTTGGAGTGTTTGAGGTATGCTTCCCTAATAGCCTCTGGGTGAGGGTTTGACTTTTTGCAAGATGGTGCGAGTTATCGAATATCAAAGATACAGGGGGGACTCACAGAAGTGCTATGAGGTGGCCCGACTAAGTGCACCCCTCAGTACGTATAACAGCAGCAACAACAGAACTCGGACTTATCTGCTTTGCGACAACAACTTTTAGGACTTCGAGCAAAGCATGTGGGGCGTCCTACCACTATAGCAACAACAGCAAACTTGCAAGCCTTGCAAAGAACTCCCTTTACCAATCGCCACACCAATTACCGAAACGGAAGTGCGGGGAGATCGACTTGATACAAATATAAATACAGAATTGGCCCTCACAAATTCAGAATCAAGTATATACACTGTTGATCAAAACAGTGCGGGGCCGTACATACCTCAGCAGGAACAACAATCCGAAGTAGGCCAACCACAACAAAAACAACTATCCGCGAGCCAGAAGCGAATAGTGTGGAGCGCTCACACCACAGCACCATTGATTTTGTAAGGACGGCTACTTGCTGCAGGCGTTCGCACAATAGAGCAACTGCAACAGAAACAGCATGAAGACCTGCCTGGAAAGCAGGCAAGGGAGCCCGCCTAAACCACAGCAGCAACAACAGAATGAACATGAAAGTGCATTTACAGTAAGACTTCAAGCGAAGCGTTTGGCATGGGTCGACATACCACAGCAATCACAACTGCTCGAATGCAGCACTCTTAGCAAATGAATAAATGTGCGGGATGAGCCTTCCGAGTGTGGCGATGACGCGCCCTTTGTAGCGAATTGATAAAACCTTTGTGCACCAGCGGGCGAAACCCGGTCTTCACGTCAAAATACCTTGCTGGTGCGAAGGCCTCAATGAGTTCAGGCGTGATCAATGCAAGAGTTGATGATGTAGGTTCAAGCATAGATACTGTTGAGCTTGCTCTGGTTCTTGCGTTCATTGCGGTAAAAGACAAATACCTGGATGGCTGCGCTTACTGGTGCGATTCGACCAAGTCCTATGCTCCCTTAAGCGCGCTTGCTTGATACGACCTCGCGCAAATAGCGGGGACAAAGTCAGCGCGACGCAGGGTGAGGTCATGGACGGTAACGACAGCGAGCATGGGCAGCTCACAGACGACGAAGATGCTTATAGAGACCGCCTCGACAGGACCCAACAATAACAGCCGACGAGACGCAGCTTTTCTCTGCGTCGAGATCTGCACCTGCTCTTTCTGCGAGAGACGACTTTCAGCCTCCCAGATCCCTTCAAGCACGCCAAGTTTCCGCCTTTGCTTCCACACCTGAAAGGTCCGCGTCATAAGTGCAAGCCACAGCCTCTACTGCCGCCAAATCTGTTCAATGTACTCCCAAGTCTCCTTCTTCTACAAGTCATAGACCGGCTCCGCCGGCTACGAATAGTACCATGGGGAAAATCGCAATTCAGGTCGCGGGTGCTTTAGCCCCACAGGGTATCAGGGTGTGGCGACCGTGGGTGAGAAAATTTTCGCGGACGTGGCGAGAGTTGATTTCAATGGCATGGAGTGCCTCATGGAGGTCTCACAACGACGCATCACGTTTCGCTTCGGCAATGCTAGACGGGATCGCCCCCTCGCATCGCTTCTCGCATTGTTGAGCAAGGAGCTGAAGGAAATCGACGAAACGTTCATGAGGGCCAAGTTAGGACCAAAGTTATATGTCAGCTCCGACGGAACCGACAACAAAAAGTTTTGTGCTCTTGCGGAATCCCTCGCAAACCCTCTGGAGGGCAACACGATTCGAACGCTATCGTCACGTCAACCACTTGAAGATTTTGCATCGTTTGTGAATGGGACCTCTCAGGCTCAAATGCTCGAAGAGTCTCAAGCTCGTGGGAACTCAGAGTCAGTTGCGAGCGCTGAATACCAGTTTGATGCTTTCCTTTCTCACGCGTGGGGCCCCGCAAATATATCACATGGCAAGGTAAAGGCGGTCGAACGAAAGCTGGCGGGACTTGGCATTCGGTGTTGGATTGATGCAAATGACATTGGACCAGAAATTTATCGGTCCATAACGGATGGCATCGACAAGTCGCGGACCACCGTCATCTTCGTGACGCGCGAATACATGGAAAAGGTGAACGGGGAGCTTTCGATGGATGACTATTGTCGCATGGAGATTCACTACGCGATGAACCGTCAAAAACCTGTGCGTGTGATCCCATGCGTGCTTGACAAGGACATGGCAGACTCAAGCAAGTGGGAGGGGCCATTTCTTCTTCGTTGGTGTGGAGAACCACTTTTCGTCCCAATGCATAGCGAGGTCGAACCTACCGATGCGGAGATTGCCGAACTTGCACGGAGGATTCGAGAAACGATTGCCCAACACCAGCAATGAGATAAATAAGATTAAATTTAAGGAAGATAGCGAGAGCGTGGGCACCAGGGACCATGAGTATGTGAAATCGACCAGCGATAAACTTTACGGCACTGGCTTGATGTTAGAAATTCGCATCTCTATCTTGGCCGTAAGGAGAAATATCCTCACGTTTTTGTTGTTTATCTTGTCTCGGAAAGCTTCATTGCCTTCGCTACGTGGCCATCCATACCACGAATAAATCAGAGTAAAAAATTGCACAACAAAAGGGTAAAATTCATGCACATTTAGCGAGCGAAAGACGAGATATGGGCAGGAAAAGGACATTAAAAATGACCAAGCCTGCGCTCGATTGCAATTCTACCAAGAAAAAAAGAAAGAAGTAAAGCAGGACCATTGTCGCCTCAGCACACACAAAAACAAGAGACACACAGATATGGGGTAAAAAGGCCCTTCTATGTCACTTTACGCGCGCGCAGGCATGACCGAGTACCGCGAGCGGTCCTTGTTCGACTCAAAGGCGTTGATGGCCGAGGACATGCTGCTCGGCGCACTTGGGGCATCAGAACCGTACTTGGTGGTGTGGAAGGCAGAGACAAACTTTTGCGAGTTCTCCGACTTGCGCGTCTGTGCAAGAACAAAAAGCTCAAAGTCCTCGGAAGGAACGAACCTGGACAGACAGATGCCCAAAAGGCCATAGAGGCGCTGCTCGGATTCTGGGTTCGGGTTCGCCTGAAGCTGCTTGATGATCTGCGCGTAGATCTCATCACGCATCTCGGGCATGTCAATGCCAATCTGCACAACCATGGAGCCAGCACCATCCGGGTCCTTGTTCTTCTTGTCGTTGGCAAAGCTGAGAATGAGGCCAAAGATTTCCTTGGCCTTCTTGATCATCAATTTGTCATCCATGACGGTGAGCGAGCTGACAATGCCAGACTTTTGCCAGACAAGCATGGTCTCGGCAGCCTTGGCCTTGCCAAACATCTTCTTCGAAGCGTACTCCATGGGGTCGCGGAGGTCGCCAAACTGGTCAAGCTCGTACTTGCTGAGGTTATCGTCAAGATGCTTCTCCTGGAGCTTGATGGACATGTAGACGACTTGCTGACGCGCCAAGTCAAAGAGCTCGATCTGGCGATCCGTTCGCGGAATATCGAGCAGCTTGGCGGCACGGGCCACGGCGTCCGAAAGCTCCTTGAACTGCCTCTCCGAAGGCTTTTCGACTTCGGTAAGACGCTCAAAAATGCTCTCGAGGTCCTTCCACTTTTGCAAATCTTCGCGGTGCGCAACGGCCTCGGGAAGGTTAACGGGCTTGGCAGAAAAGACACGGGCAAGCGGACCAATGGTGGGCTCCACGGCCTTGATGGCATCGTCGAGGGCGTCAATGTCGTTGCGAAGGTCGAGGGCCTCCTGAAGCACGTGCGTGGCTTCTTCAAGACGGCGATGGAACTCGCGCGCAATGCCGCCGCGAATGACACTCTGGCAAATGGGCACGATGGACTCGAGTGCGAGGTTGCGCAAGAGGGTCAAAAGCTTGTGCACGGGCGCCTTGTAGAGCACAAGAGTGCGGCCGAACTGCACGTCCTCAAAGGTGTGCGGGCTGGAGGCGATGATCTCTTCGCAGACGGCACGGTCGTCGCGGCCGCGGTACACGTGGCCCTGGTTGATGCAGGAGTAGCGGCAGCGGAATTGACGAAAGCTAAGACGGAAGGGGTAGCCCTGCTTGCGAATGGCCACAGCCTCAAAGACGCCAGAATAACGGAGCTGCTCGACGACGAGAGGGGTCTCGAAGCGATCCGGGCGCTGATCGTTGTTGGGCTTGACACAGCGAATGTAGCGGCTCTCAGTCTCGTACAGAACGTCCATGAGCTCGTTGAGCTGCTTGCGGAACTTGTAGCTGACACTCTTGATCTGCTGGCGGCCAAGGTTCGGGAAGAGACCGGCGAGACGAGGCTCCGAGGAGGCCTGGCAGCACGCGTACATGTCAGCGTAGAGAGTGTCAATGTTCTTTTGCATCATGAGCTCCGCATCGTACTTGACGACACCAGCGTAGTGCACGACCTCAAAGGAGAGATCCTTGTTGAGGCGACGGTGCGGGTCAACCTGGAATTTGGGGTTGCGCTGGTGCTGAGACTCCATCTTGTTCATGAGCTTCTCGTTCGAGCCCTCGGGCACGAGGGTCTCCTCGTCGAGCATGAGGAGGATGCCCACGGGCTTTTGCTCAATGAGATCGAGAACGACCTGGTTATCAATGAACTCAATGTGCTTGAACGTAATGCCCTCCGCGGCGTAGAGAGACTCCTCCTCCTTGAAGGTGGTGCGGTTGAAGAACTGTTGCAGCTTTTCGTTGCAGTAGTTGATGCAGAGCTGCTCGAACGAGTTGTTTTCAAAGATCTCGAAACCGAAGATATCGAGGATGCCGATAAACTTGCCAGCGCGGCCCTCGAGGCTCTCGTTGATGCGAGACACGAGGTAGTCAAAGAGGCGCGAGTAGATACCCTTGGCCAGCGAGTCGCAAGAGTCGCGCGCCGTGGTCGGGTCGAGAGGAATGACGCTCTTCTCCCCGCGCACCGAAATGGAGCGGAAGGTGAGGACATGGTCAAGCTCCTCGGGGTCGACGCCAAGAAGATCGGCAGCGCGTTTGACGGGGCCAGAGTTCTTGATGGCGCTGCCCTGGACGGAGCCGGCCTGCGTCTTGGGCGAGAACTCGACGTTACCGAGAAGAAGGACAGCCACGGTGGTGGCCATGATCCACTCCTGCTCCTCCTGGCCGAACTCGAGCTCTTCAAAGGCAGCGAGAACCTCCTGAAGGTCGCCCTCGTCGTCGACGTCGTTCGCCTTGATGACGCCAGACTTGTTCAAGTACTGGTACGCGGATGCATCTTCCAGGTCGAAGCGGCTGCAAATATCGCGATCGCCCGTCATCTGGTAAAAGATGTGAAAGTTGCGCTCGCCACGCTGCTGGTAGACGACGCGCGAACGCTCGAGCAGGTAGTTTTGAATGCTCGCGCCGCAAATGCCGCCAGTGGCGCCATCAAAGTAGACCTCGATCCATTTGCCGAAGCGCGAAGAGTTGTTGTTGCGGATGGTCTTGGCGTTACCAAAGGCTTCGAGCACGGGGTTGGCGCTGAGAATCTTGCCTTCGACGTGGGACTCGGAGCCGGCAACATCTGCGAGCCAGCTGAGGCAGTGCTTGGTGGCGACGGTCTTGCCTGCGCCGGATTCACCGCTGATGAGAATACTCTGGTTCTGCGCGTCGCGCAGGAGTGCGTTGTAGCTGTTGGCGGCGATGCCAAAAACATGAGGCGGGAGCTTCTTGTTGGGCGGAGGGCGCTCGTAGTCCCTGACCTGGTTCGGCGTGTAGAGGCCCTTGATGTCCTTGTAAGGGTTGACGGCGACAAGCACGCTATGAGCGGCGCCGACCCAGGTGTAGATCTGGCTCTTGTTCTCGTACAGTTCACGCAGGGTGTACGAGATGATGCCCTCGTTGACGCCGTCTGCGGCCACGAGGTCGTCCTCGAGGTGCTTGAGCACGGAGCGGTGCAGGGGCCAGAGAGGCACCTTTTGCTCGCGGCCGTTCGTCTCGGGGCCGTTCATGACGCGGCTCTTGGGGATCTTGATGTTCTTGCCGGCCTCGGTGACCATGTGCACGGTCCCTGCGGCGTCCTCGTTGACGGTGCGCGCGGGCTGCCAGAGCAGGGTCGGGTGCGGTACCCAGGCCCAGTCGCCCTTGTTGGCCTCGATTTCATCGCGGGTCAGGAGCGCCTCGGGTTTCTCCCAGGTGATCTCGTTCGACGCCTCGCGGTAGTAGTACTCCTCGCCCTCCAGCGTCACCTTGGTCACCCACCCGTCCGCCGACTTCTTTCCGCCGCGACCCATCTTGTCCCTCGCTCGCTGTCTGTCTGTCTGTCTGTCAGCAGTCCTCGTGCAGGCTCGCAGCGCGTGCCGTCCTCGTCCACTTTTTCAAAACAGCGATCGATCGATCTGCCGGGCCTCGGCTCGCTCCGCGCGCGCGAGCTCGCCGCCGCGCCGCGCGCCGCCTCGGCTGCGCCTTGCCTCCGCCGCGCGTCGCGTCCGCTGCGCTCTCCGCGTCGCTCGCGTCGTCCGCGCCGAGACGGACGATCGGCGCTGGCTCGTCCGCGGCTGGATTCTCCTTTCCTGGTTTGCTTTCTCTCGCGCGCGCCCTTGCACCGAGCCCCCTTTCCAATTCAAAAATTCAAACACTCCAGTTCAAACGCAAGTTCAATTTCCCAAGTGCAAATTCAAATTCAAATTCTGATGATTCTCCAGCTGGCAGTGCAAGCAAGTGCAAGTTCGAATGCAAATAAATGCAAATGCAAATCCGGCCTCCCCCTCCCTCCCTCTCTGCCCCACTGTTGGCCGCCAGTCGGAGCACTGGGCTCCAAAGTGGAGAATACGCTTTTACCCCGGTTTGTTTGAGTTGCGAAGGGGAGGAAGGAGGGAAGGGGTAAAAAGGGAAGAAAGAAGGCCGAGCGAGTTGGAGAGCCGAGCCGAGCTCGTGCGGCGCTGATCGCGGACGGAGAGCAAGTTGGCTTGCGGCCGGAGGTGGCTGGCCGGCCAGCCGGCTGGCTGGCTGCGGCCTGCGGCTTCGACCCGCTTGCTTCACGCTTGCCGCTTGTCTGGACGAAGGGTTGCTTGCAGTGATCGAGGAGATGCAGCTGAAGCAATCCGGGTGGATGAAGACGATCGATCGGTCGATGGATTCTTTTTCATTTTTTCATTTTCGTTTTCTTTTTCTTTTTCTTTTTGTGTTTTCTGCCCGCCCTCTATACTCCACTTGCAAACACGCAACATCGACTGTATACCCCACCATTCTGCACTTGCGCGCCGTTCTCCCGCACCGCCTTTTCCTTTTACCTACCTCCGCTCCGACGGTCCTAGCCGCGCCCTAGGCCCTCCTACCCCGCCTCGAACCGGAAGCCGCCGTGTGCACGCGCGCGGCGGCGCGCATCTACAAATCCACACTGCGCCGCTCCTTCGCCCGTAGCCGTCCCGGCGTCCCTCGCTCGCAGTTCCTGATGACCGCGGCACGTGCACGCGCGCCTCTTTTCCCTCCTTCCCTCCCCGCTCCTTCCTCCCCTCGCCGCCCGGCCTCCCCGAGGCCGACCGGTCCTCCGCGAGGCCCGCCCGGGGGCTCCCTCGCGCGCCCTCCGCCCCGCCTCCTCTCCTCTCCTCTCCTCCTCCCGCGGCAGCGGCAGGCGCCGACCGCCCGCCCGGGGGCGGCCTTTGCGCCCGTGCATGTGCGCCATCCGTATCCATCCCTCCATCCCTCCATCCCGTCGCGGCCGCAAGAAAGTCGCTGCCGCGGCCTTCGCTCGCTCGCTCGCTCCGCTCGGCCGCGCCCGCGCCCTGCTTCACCTCCCCCGCTCGCGGCGGGCCCGCGGGCCGCGGAGATCCGGGCGCGCGCCTCGCCTCGCTTGGACCATCTATCTCTCTCTCCTCGGCCACACGCGAGCGATCAATCGAGTCCTCCGCTCGAGCGACCGTCGCTCGCAGCGCGCGCTCACAACTGCTCGCGCTCGACCGCCTCGGCCGAGACCGAGCCGGCGAGCGGCCTCGAGACCGAGGCCGGCACGAAGAATCTCGGCCAAGGCGAGGCGAGGGTCGTGAGAGGCGGCAGCCGAGATGAGATGAGATGTGACATCGAGCGGTATCTCGCGCGCGCGCGCGCTCGCTCGCTCGATTCGGGTCGAGGAGGCAGTGCAGGTGGTCCAAGTTGGGAAAAAGAACGTACGTATGGATGTATGCACGCTCGCGAGCGTGCGTGCGACCAGGGCGCGCGCCCAGTTTGCGATCGCTGGCCGGCCCGCACAGTGGCAAATGATCGCGAGCTGGTAGAAATGAAAGTACGAGCAAGGCGTCTCGCGCGACTCGTACGACCGGCATGCAACCTGACATGAAGGCACAGCTGCAGCTGCAGCCAGCTGGCCATGATGGCTGCAGCCAGCTGCAGCTAGCTAGCTAGCTAGCTCCAGCGACTGCGATGCGATGCGATGCAAGCTGCACAGAGATGAAGGGATGGCAAGCCTCGAAGTCTCGGTGACGGTATGTGTATTTTAGTGTTCACAACTACTGGTTCTACTACGACTAGGCCTAGGCCTAGGCCTACTAGGGAAGCAAGGGAGCGGCGGCAGCAGGACTCGCGGCGGCGTCATCGCGACTCTCGACAGCTTCCACGAGAGCATCGCTGACCTGCCGCGAGCGGCGTCGCGAGAAGCTACGCGTGAGAGACGAAAAGGACACGCGGGAGAAACGACGCGAGAGGGACGCGTCTTCGTCTCCGTCTCCGTCTTCTTCATCATCTTCTTCTTCCTCTTCGTCGTCGTCGCCGTGGATGCCGCCGTCCTTGCTAAAATCATCGATATCCTTGTCGTGGTGCTGCGGCTGGCGAGATTTGCCATTGCCCTCTCCCGCATCGTCGCTCGTCAATGCAGAGGTCTTGCCTTCGCTGCCACTCTTGGCGTCTTCGATAAAGCTCACGCTTTTCGCACTGTCAAATATGCTCGAGGACTCGCCCGATCCATCTTCTTGGTGCTTGCGCCGTCGGCGCGACTTCTTGGCCGAGGCCGCCACATCCTTCAAGGTATGTGTCGAGAACGGATGCGTGCAGATCTTGCAAATGCGCTCGTTCAAGAGTAGAGGTTCAAAGCTCGTACACATGTCGCAGGCCTCGCATGCGCCGCGCAGCCCGCGCTCAGTGCTCGAGGCTCGACGCGCCGTCGCATCTGCCTCCTGCTCCTCTGCGGACTTTGCAGCAAGAGCCTCGGCGGCCTCGTCGTCTTCAGCCTTCTTAAACGCCTGCATCTGACGCAGCAGATAGTCGGTCTTGCCCATGTCTGCCTCGTGCAAGGTCATATTGAATCGCTCCAAAGCGATACCGCGACCCAAAAGCTTGCCCGACGAGCGCGAAAAGAACCCTTTGACCGTATCTAGCGTGTACAGCAGCGAAGCCATGGCAGAATCAATCTTGGGCTTGATGATTTGCCAATTCAAGGGTGGCGGCGACGTGTCGAGCAAAATCTGGCCCATCGACTCCAACCGCCGCAAACGCCCGCCTGGCCCCGGCGGGTACTCAACGTCGGCCCACCGATGTCGCAGCACGCACATCTCGCACCGGATGCTGCCTCGATCCAGCGGGCACTTGCGAATATGCTCCCCAAAGCGAATCTCATCATATGCCCGAAAATAAGACGGAAACTGCCGCAGAACAAAGGCGTTGGCTGGGTCAGCGCGGACGGCACGCGTATAGGCATTCTCGAGATCGACCTCTGATACCGAAGGCTTGCAAACCACAAACATGGCCTCTTTGCTCACTTGCACCGAGTCGACGCGAGAAATCGGACGGATCAAGCCCGGCGTGCCGTGGACCTCCAATTCCGCAAAGTGAAGATAGTTCGTCGCCTCGAGCTGAATGCGCACGTACCGTGCAGACGTGTTCGGAGGCAGTCTCCAGGTTGACCGACGCGCGTTCTTGACCAATTTCTTTTTGGCCGAGCACTGCCCGTACGCATTAACCAACTGGTCGTCAAAGGGTGTAATTCCGACCAGGATCCAGCACGGAAAAAGGCGCTTCGTAAAGTGGTCATGCGGTGCCGACACGTCCATCGGTTTGTCCTCACGGTTCCATAACACGATTTTTTCAAGCATGCAAATGCGACCCAGGTCAACCTCCCAAAAGGGCTGCGCATCCATTTGCGTATGCATGCACTTGGACTCGCCCATGCCCGAAACATCGCCATTCACCGCCGTCTTTGGCCCTCGTTTGTTATACACCGAACTCTGCCGCGCGCTTCTGTACAAGGCAAGATTTCGAGGTACAGTATAGAGTGCACGCACAAGTCGCGGACGGCGTACGAATTTGCGCTCAGCATCCTGACCAATGGCTCCGGACTTGTTGTCGCCCCACGTGTACAGCTCCCCCTCAGTCGACACACAGGCGCTTGCGCTGTATCCAGCAGAGACCTGCTTCATCGGAATGTCCATGAGCTCTCGCACAATATGAAAAGTGGGCCTTGCGCGACCGAGGGCCGCCACAGGCCCGGCCACAAAGACTCGACCTCCTACAACGTGTTTCACCTTGTTGATACCCTCGCCCTCGACGCGCTTTTGCGTCCGTGAGCACGCAATCGTGTGCGTGCAACCGCATGAGACCTGCCGAATGCGCTCACCGGCCACGGCCAAGGTCCTTGCCAAGGCTGGGACCTCCACGTTCTTGGGTAAGCGCTGTCCAAGCCCAAGTCGTCCGCCATCTGCGCAGCCCCACATAAAGAGTCGCCCATCCTCCGTGACAGCCCCAGTGTGCGCGTTTCCACACGAAATTTGCACCACGCGCACCTGATCCGGCATCTGTAACCTCGTCGGATATGGGCAATAGAACTCCGAGTCCTTGGGCAGCGGTCCGAGACCGAGCTTGCCGTTGTTGCTTCCGCCCCAAACAAAAACATTACCCTTGCGCGAGACCGCTGCCGAATGGGCAAAGCCGCAGTCTACAGTCAAGAGCTCGCAGCCTGCAAGCTGCTCCACAAGGGTCGGCGCAGCTGCATCGTGCCGCGAGGCCGTTGCCTCTGCAGACACGGCAGCCGCCTGGACTGCCGAGACCACCGATCCAGACATGCCTCGCTTTGCGTTTGCCTCCACATCTCGCCGAGAACGCAACGCTGGACCTTGCCCTTGACCCAGGCGCCCAAATGCCCCGTCGCCCCACGTGTACAGCTCCCCAGAGGCAGACGAGATCCCCGCCACGTGAAATGCCCCCGCGGAAACCTGCGCGTAGCCGCTCGTGGACTCCGTATAGCACACGGGCCGTCCTCCGCGCTCCGTCGTGATTGAAGGCCCGGGGAGCCTCTTTCGCGACGAGTTCAACGTTGGACCGCGCAGATCACTCCGCCACTTTGCATATATCTTCTCGTGCTGCTCCTCTCGGATGTGGCGCACTTGAGAACGCTGCGAAGACTTTTCTTCGCGCTGCGTCTTGTACATATCTAGCAGAGGTCTCCATATCGAGCAAACTGTACTTTCGATGATGTCTGCTCGGGTTGTTAGTTTCTTTTGGTCACTGCGCAGATCCAAGAGCTCAACTTCCGTGGCCCTGAATTTTTCCGAGAGCTTGCGTCCTGCCACGTCCCGCTCGATGCGCACTGCATCGTAGACGACATCAAGCATCTGGCGCTTGTTCAAGCCCTCAATGTCGAAGCCTCGCATTTTCAGCGTTGTTGATACGCGCTCAAAGGAAATGCGTGGCAACACAATGTTTTCCATGTGCTCGCTGCGAAGATGGGCATGCGGCGAGGGTTCCCAGACCTCGTAATACGTTTCGGTGACCATGCGCATACGCTTGTAAATCTCTTCCTCGGTTTCCTCGAGGTCCAGATTCGGTTCTTCGATATCTTCCCATGGCGTCTTGTTCTGCATGACCATCATCATTTGACTGCGTTCTGTGAGCTGGCCGCGGGTGTCCTTCTTGTTCTTTTTCTTTTTGCTCTTTTTCTCGCTCGTGTCGGCGCCGAGCAACTTGGGTTGGGAAACCTCTGTCCACCAGCGGTCTCGACCGCCCCAAGCAAGCAATTCGCCTTGATCTGTTCTTGCAAAGGCTATATTGACGCCGCAAGAAATATCCACAACGCGCCTTCCCCAGAGCGCGCTTGTGTTTGGCGAACAAATTGCCCGGACAAAGGGGCTCTTGTACTTGCGCGCCTCAAGATCCATGAGACGTTCAGCCTCTAACCTTGCGCGTTCAATCGGGTCGTCGTCGTCATCCCCACTTTCGTCCTCTTCACTGTCGCTATTCCCATCGTCATCATCGTCATCGTCTTGGTTGTCGTCATCCTCGCCGTGATTGTGGTGACCCTCGCCGTCCTCTTGATTTTTGGAGCCGCTTTCCAGGTCGTCGTGATCAGAGCTTTCGTCTCCCGAGTCGTCGGGAATGCCAAAGTCTGCGCCTCGAATCAGTTTGTCGAGCATTGAACGCGGGCGGTCCGGAAATCGCATTTGGCTCTTGTCGAGGTGCTCCGTTGCCGCCGCCATCACACCCTGCGTGCCAAGCTCGTCGCGGCCTGGCAGCGCGTTGACCTCATCAATCTCGTACATGCTTTCCTGATCATGCAAAAGCTCAGACCCAGTTCCTGCAAAGCGGCGCGGGAACTTTGTCCGCTTGCTCAAGTTGCGTCCTGGCTGGCCGCTATTTCTGTACTTGAGCTCTCGGGTGCCCTCTGGAATGACTCGCGAGTTCCACATGTCCTGAATGAGATCAAAGTTCTTAAACGCAGCGTGCGGACGTGCAGCGTCAGCGGAAAACTGCCCAAAGGCACCTACGCCAAATACATAAACCTGACCCGCGATATCTAGCGCGCCAGCAAGCTCGTCCCGCGCACGCTTTTTGGCGTTGGCGATTGCGCGCATCTTTTCTTGCTGTTCCCCCTGCCAATTGCGCCACGCCTTGGCTTGCGCAAGAGCCTGCTCTTCCATTTGCTCTTCCTCATCAACGAGCTCCTCCAGACGCCGAATCATTACCGCACGAGGCGTCCTCTTTCCGAACCGAACTCCGCGTCTCTCAAGTTCGCCCCTCAGATCGCCAAGTTGGAGCCAAATCTTGCGGAACTCGCTGTATTCAATGTACCCAGACTTGTCCGAGTCGTATTTCTTGAAGAACTTTTCTTGCTTGGCTTGGCTCACGTGAATGCCGAGGTACTCGAGAATGTCAACAAACTCATCTTCGGAGATTCGGCCAGAGTTGTCCTCGTCAAACATCGCAAAAGCATCTTTTGGGTTGAGGTTAGCGGAAGGCGTAAAGCCGATTGAGTTTCCTGCGTCTGGATCACAGGCGTAAAGAGCTGCCTTGAACTCATCCAGCCCGAGCGCCCCGCTCTTGTCACTGTCGAGATAATTAAAGTATCGCCTGGTTTTCGCCTCTGACAAATTGATGCCTAACTTTGGCAGCATTTCCTGGAATTCTTCGAACTCAATAAGTCCACTGCCATCTGCATCGATTTCGTTAAAGACGTCTTCTGCAGACTTTTTTAGGAGGTCCTCCGGCGCCAAGCCGGGCTCCCCATCTTCGTCATCGTACGTGATTGTATCGGCAAAGACGGCCTGCGCGGCTTCAAAGTCCTTGTCGCCGAGGACCTCATCCTCGTCACGTTTTCCTCCGCGCTTCGCAGCATCTTTTCGCTCCTTCTCGTCAAGAAGGTCGCGCTCCTCGAGCTTGCCCAGCAACTTGGACTTGGTGAGCCCGGCAGCCGCCGCTGTGCGCCTCCGTTGACGCGCCATGACCCGCTCAAGGTTTTGATGTCTTTTCTCCTGTCCCGCCTTTGCGACCGTAGAACGACGCGCTATGTCGCGTGCATGCGCGCGCAATCGCCCACTCGCTCAATCTCTCGCTCGCTGACGGGCTTGAGCGCAGGCAAGCTTGCTCCGTCGCGCAACACCATCCCCGAAGCGAGCAATAAAGAGCAACTCGAACCAGGTGTCCGTTAGGGACAGAAAGACAGAGTCCCGGGTTCTGTCTTTCCTGTATACTGCAAGGAGGGGTCGAAAGAAGAAGATGACTGACGCCGATGACGTCAATGAGGATCTGGGATCACCCGAGGCAAAAGAGCAAGACTAGCCTACAACAGAATGTGTCACCATGACATCCTTTTTGAGAATTTGCTGACAGCGACAAATCTTGATTTGATTAGATTTCACCAGTATACATCTAGATTTTCAAGGCACCTCCGGGAAGCGTCTTCTTGGAGGACAGAGAAATTTTGCAAAACAAAAAGCCGTCATCCGTAAGTGCACCATTTGCGTGACGCATAGGTACGTAGCGAAAGCCCTGACGAAGGCACTTAAGCGGAAAGACATTTTGACACACAAATCGGCC
Source organism: Aurantiochytrium sp. KH105 (assembly GCA_003116975.1). NCBI lineage: Eukaryota > Bigyra > Thraustochytrida > Thraustochytriidae > Aurantiochytrium > Aurantiochytrium sp. KH105. The sequence goes on from BGKB01000123.1 coordinate 14,832, forward strand.
CTTCTTGGCACGACTACTGTCCACGGTCCGAACGATAAAACTCAGCAAAGAAAGCTCCACATTGTGTACCTCAAAGCGAAAGGTTTCACCCCAAAAAGGATCAAAGCCGTTGTGCTCGACCCACGTCGAACGCACCGTATAATCATCCTGCTCGAGGCCGCGCACGGTAATCTCAACATAAGGATTGATCGAGGTACCTACGCCTGGCGGGCGTGGTAGATAGTGGCCGGAGATCAAACTGACCTCCAACACCGTGACAGCATCGTCGAAGCTTGCGTCACCCGGCTCCAGCGCCCATGGCAGCGACCGGTGACTCGGCGTATGTTCGCCAAAGTTCTGATGCCCAAGCATACGCTTGACCTTGTCACTCACATACGCATGAGGCGGTTTGATGCCATAAGAGCCTCCTATTGCAGAGTCGTGGCCATTTGCAGTGCGCAGTTCAATTGCGTCCGCGTCGTCATCCGTCGTCTCCGGCGTCATTTGCACATTTGCACCAGCTTTAGCGAGCTGCACGGCGTCGCGCGTTGCAGACTTGGCAACAAAGGCGTTGACCCCAACGGCCACTGACTTGAGCATGGCCTCGGGTTTGAGCACGTATCCACAGCCGCCATTGTCCGCAAACTTGCCCTGATTGAGCCAGACTTCAGCGCCAAAGTTTTGGTAGTTGAGCGCGACAATCTGGCAACCCGCATTCCATGCAGGCACCGGGTCGTAATTCGACGAGGTGATGCGGCTTCCCGCGGGAAAGACGCGCAGCAGGTGATTTTTTGAGTACGTACACAAGGCAGCAGCCCGAGGACCAGGCATGGCCAGCTTGCGCATCTTTTGCTCCGAAAGCGACGACGAAGAACAAAACCGCGGTGCATCAAAGACCAGAACATCGCTCGTCTCCGACTTGTGAACTGGAATGGGCACATTCTTAATGTACATGAGCCGGAGCAACGACGGTGTCACGCCGTCGCGGCTCTCGTCCACGTACTGGGCGAGAATGCTCGGTGTGAACTCCTCGCTCTGTTTGGCCGGAGGCCCCTTGGAATTTGCCTTTCCGCGTGAACCGCTGCTTCTCGAGTTAAGTACGGAAGGAGGCGGTCGCGGCGCGGGCTTTTCAACAACAACGGCCGCGCGTTCCTGCGGTGCCTCCAGTTCGCGCGAGAGCCTGTCCTCATGCTCACTGTCGCGAGCTCCATTCTCACAATCTGCGTCCGTATCTTTAGAAGATGTGCCTTCTTCAAATAGGGGGGACATGCTCGTGTCGGATCCAGAGCTCCTTTTGTGCTGCATGGGGCGCCACGAAGACGAGGACGAGGACGATCGCGCCGGGCTGCTACGTGTGCTTCCTCCTCGGAGCTCATTGCTGCTCATGAGAACGTCGCGAGGCAAGTCACCTTCGCTGATATCGCTCTTGCTATCCGCGATGCTGGCCGTATCCCTCCCAAACTGATCTAAATCTTCGTCTTCGTCGGTTCCAACATCAGCGGCTTCATCTTCAGGCCCATCGTCTCCATCATTATCATCCCCGACGTCAAGAAGTTCTTCATCCGACTGCTCGGCTCCTTCTTCAAACATTTCTTCCAGGTCGTCGGCGTCAGCAGACTCAGCCGTGCCGACGCTGTTTCGCGTGTTTTCGCGGTTTGGCGGACTCGACGGCGAGCTCTCACCAGGTAGCAGCGAGTGCTCTGGTCCTGGGCCTGCAGACGATGACCCGAGGCTTTCCACGCGGATGCGCGCGCTGCTCATCGGGTTGGAGTGAGTAAAGGAGGCAAAGTTGCTAAAGCCAGAAGAAAGATTAGACAGGCTCGAACGGTTCGAGAGGTTCGACATTTGTGACACGGGGCCCTCTTCTTCAGCTTGTTGAGCGCTCTGTGCGCGCGCCGGAGATTTCTCTCGTTCGCTGCTGCGCAGCGCAGCGGCATCGGTTTCCCCAGAGCTGGAGTCCCGTCGAAGCCGACTGGCCGAGGCCGTCTGCCGTCTTCGAAGTTCTTCATATTGTTCGCGTCGCTGTTTTCGCAATTGCTCCTGTAACTCAAGTTTGCGCATTTTGATCTCGATGCGGTCGGCCTTGGTCATGCGCTTTGCAGGGCGATCACGAATGACGAATTTGCGACGAAGGTCATACGGGCTAAGCCATTCAAAGACACCCTCCTTGAGGTTGTCCTCGTTTGGCGTTGGGAAATGAAAGAGATCGTCGCCCAAGATGGCCTCCAAATAATACACTTGCTTGCGCTGCTGTTCCATTGAGCAATGGTTTTCAATCGTAATGATAACTGGGAAGTCGCTGGCGTCGAAGCCGTGCTTGCGCAGTGCCACAATGCAGTCCCGAAAGGGCAGAGGCTTGCACAAGGTGTTGCCGTGCGTGACAATGGGCTCATCTCCGGCCCCGTTCCACGCGTCGAGCTCGATGACGCGGACACCGAGCCTTAGCGCCCGGGTGATGGCATAGGCAGTGGACTCGCTGTTGATTTGATTTCCACTCAGATAAGAATTGTGCGAGGAGGAAATAAAGTAATGACTCAGAGGCTGATGCATGTCCTGGTAGACGTTTTGCAGCTTAGAGACGTCGCCGACTTGGTTGTATACGCCATCAACAAGCATGGACACGAAAGAATCATATGTGAGCTCGGGAGCAACGTACTCTGGTGAGGCGGGATGCCAATCAGGGAGTTGTGTGGCTGCAGAAGACTGGTGCTTGCTCAACAAGCGCATACCTTCGGAGCTGACCGTCTCCGAGTCTTGGCTTCTGGCGCGTACGCGCATTCGTGAGAGGAAGCGCTTGATGCGTCGACGCTTTCCGCCTGTTGCGCGGTCACCCGTTGTATTCGAGCTCGTGTCTGAGCCACGGCGTGGACGCACAAAGGCACTTCCAAGAGACGACTTGGTAGCGATGAGTCTGCGGTTCATGATACCAGGGGTGGACGCGTGCTTGGCGTGATGTCTTCTGGCGATGTGATTGCTGTCGATGTTGGGCTGCGTTGGCGCGCTGTGCGTGCTCACATCTGATTCGACCCGTGCTCGCGTTGTGGTGGGCTGCAAGCTCACAGAGCGGCTATTGACTGTAATGTGCGGGGGAGGCGGAGGGAGAATTGAAGAATTTGACGAGGCTGAGGCAGCTGTTCGAGGAGAGAGAGGCAGATCCGAGGAAAAGGAGGCGACAGCAGAGCTTGCCGCGCCATTTAAGTCTGGGAAGTCTTGCGAGAGATTATCCGAAGAGAGATCGTGATTTGCTTGGCCGGAAATAGCTCCAGGCACCTGGATCGAATCGGGTCCCTCGGGCGGGCAATTTTCCTCTGTGCTCAGAAGCGAGTCCACGGATGGCGAAATGAAGCCATCGAGCGCGGGAGACGACTGGACGTTATTGACGCACCACTGGTCATGAGCAGGGATCATCCAAGGTTGCGCCGGATCGCTATAGATGCGTCGATCTCGCTCAAAGTGATAGATGCGGTAGGCACACTCTAAAACGGTTGGACGCTCCTCGTCGTTGGTGGACCAAGCCACGAACTTGGCAAGGTCCTCGGGACCAAGTCGCAAGTCGGTCAGAGGGAGGTCCCCGTTTGCAATGGGAGCCACGGCATCGGCGCCGGATCCGAGAATCTTGGCCAGGATGAACTCCTGAAACATGTTAGGCTTCGACTGGATGCTTTCAAACATGCTTTCAAACTCGTTGAAGTCGAGAGAACCATTTCCGTCGGCATCAAATTCGTTCATCCACTTGCGGATCTCTGCCGCGGGAACGTGGACGTTGAGGCGCTTAAACATGTGTTTGACCTCGCGAAAAGTGGCCTTTCCATCTCGATTTGTGTCGACGAGCTCCCACTCATCGCGCGCGCGCTCGCGCAATGTCTTGACTTCGAGTTCCTGGCCGATGCGCTCGTCGAGAGCTGTTTGGAACGAGGGAATAGAAGGCTTATGAAACGGGTTGATCTGTTTAAGAACCTCCCAGAAGCAGCTTGCACTCCGTCCGCGTTTGGGTGACTCTCGCTGAGCAACTTGGCCTCGTCTGTTGACGGCGAACTTGGAAGCCTTGGTAAAGCCAGCAGAGCCTTGAAGGAAGCGTCCTCGAGAGTCGTGGTGAGTAGACCTTGTGTCGCCATCAAGGTCGACAGAGTGTTCGCGAGGACGATCGCAGGAGCGACTTGACGGACTGGCGCCGAGGTTGGTTCCGGAATGTTCGCTGCCTTCGATCGTAAAGCGCGATTGAGAGTCGATGTGCACTTCTTCGCCCTGTTCGATGAGGTGTGCTTGCTTTACGACGTGCTGTACCAGGTCATTGAGCGTGGTGCTGGTCGTTGAGGCGCGCTCATCTTGGCGTTTCGGCTGGCCTGCAGGACCTTTGTGCCTCAGAGGAACAGAATTACGAATGCTTGTTGTGCCCTGCTGCAAGCGTTTGCCCGTGTAAGCAAGGCCGGAAGAAATAGCAGAGTCAAAGTTAAGATTCCCCCACGAACGGGACTTGTGCATGGAACCAGCATGACTTCCGCCACCCGAACTGGCAGAGTCAGCCCGGCTGTTCATTCGTTGGTGACGGGCATTGCTGGATTCAATCTGCCGAAATCTGCGGCCAGAGCCAAGGCCCGCATCTCGCGCGAGATTTCCCCAGGACCGTGACTTGCTCATGTGTCCTGCATGAGGATCGTGAAAAGTACCAGTGTTTGGTCCCGAGTGCCCATTTTCCGTCTGCGCTGTTTCCTGACCTTTGCCCTTTTCTGACTTGGACCCTTGCAAGCCTCGACTTCGCTTGGCGAACGATAGCGTTCCCATGGACCTCGATTTACGCATGCCTGTGCCTGGACTATCATTGTTTTCGTTTTTACTCCTTTGTGCGCTGCCGTCAGCTGGGCCGTTGTCGTCTGCGAGACGCTCGTCGAGTCCTCTTTCCAGCTGCAACACGCTGCTTAGTAGAGGCCCATTGGAGTGTGAGATCGTGGGCGACAGCTTGTACTGGTCGTCTTGTTCATGGGCGTCGTGTTCGTCGAGATCTTTATGGTCAAGTCCACGTTCATCGGCGATATTGTCGCCGAAGAAAAAGTCGTCGTCGTCGTCGTCATCATTGTTATCGGACGCGCCCGAAGAGAAGCTCCCCGCTGCCGTCGCGCGCGTCTCTTCGTGCCTCGCCGTGCGTGGGATCATGTGCGCGTCTGGCGCGTCGAGTTTCGCTCGACGTCCAAGACGGCTGAAAAGACGACAATGACAATCTCCCTCCCGCTATCCGGTCACCTCGCGCGTGGGCAGACGGCCAGGGCGCGGAGCAGGAGATGCGCGGCCGAGCAGGGGGGCGCCGCCGCCTGCGCTGGCCCGGGCCGCGCCTCGCGCGGAGCTCCAAGGCGTCTCGTCGTCTGTCTTACGGCGCCGCGTTGCGGCAAGGCCTCAGGGTCTGGATTGCGGACCTCGTTTGCTCGTCGCACGATCCGCTCGCGACCTCGCTCGCCGCGAGGCCTGCGCGCCCGCCTGCCTGCCTGCCGCGCCGCCGCCACCGCCGCCGACCTGGAGGCGGGCCGACTCGGCGCAAGCGCTCCGTTCTGCGCAGGGACTCGAGCGCGGTGGTCGTAATAAGAATTCAGGGTCTGCTCCGAGGCCGCCTCCTCAGGGAACGCCAGATTCCTTTGTGCGGGTAGCGCTCTCTCTGGGTATGAGGAACGACTGAACTGGGACGTGGTGGCCACCGGCGGGGACTTGGAGAGCAAGGGCGAGAACAAGAGCTAGAGCAGGTTTGGGGAGATGCCAGAGAGTTTTCAACCTATGCATCGAGGGCGAAAAAGCCTTGAGGAGTGGTATGGTGTGGTGTGGTGAGATAAGGTAAGGATAACGCGTGACAGAAAGGTGCGCCTCGTTCTTGTATGAAAACGGCGATTCGGAGCAATGGAAAAAAGCTACGCTTAGATTAATTTCTGTTGAAGGGATCATTATCATCGAGAGCGATTCTCTCACTGCATGGCGCAATCGTTATCCATGTCACTGAGCGAACCGTGCGAACGAATGATGTCACGCTGGATGCCAAAGTACGCCAAGCCCTGCGAAGAAATAGTGCCATCGTCCAGGGCAAAGGGCGTCGGTTCGACATCAGCAATAGTGCAACCTACGTTCGGAAAGGAAACAATGCCTGTCCAGAATGATCCGCCATTGGGACCCGGCCGGATAACATACGCCTCGAGCATGGTCTTTTTGATGCGGTCGACGCCCTCCTCGGGAGGCGCAATATCTACTGCCTGCTTTGTAATCGCTTCGCCACAAGACTGCATGACAATCTTTGCCTTTTGCGGGCCATCAGGCACGGGCGAATAAGGCAGTCCGCTGTCAGGGTGATCATAAAAGCCGGCAGGAAAGACAACCTGGTCCTCCCATCGCGTATAAGCGTGAATGGAGTCTTGGACATTGTGACCAAGAGTCTCGGTAAAGCGAACGATCTTCACATTTTCGTCGTTCCATTGACCGTCGCCACCAAAGTCTGGCTCGAGTTCCTCTTGTGTAGCTTTGATGCCAGGAACGTGCTTTTTGACAAACTCTTGCACGATATTGAAAGAAAGCCAGGACTCCCAGATTGCCTTGTATGCTTGTTCTGGCGGGATCGCGAGCACCACGTCGAGACGCAAGTTCGTGCGAGTCGCCGCGATGGCCGAAGTGCCGAGCGGCAGATGCTGATATTTCACGGTGACGGGAATTTCCCCAAGAGTGACTGTGTGAGCCTGGCACCATGAGCTGTCCCGTACGCTCGTATACAGGAGACCCATGACCTGACCTGAGGCCGACTCGATGCCTTCGCAGAGCAGGCGATACTTTTCCTCGGGTTGTACCTTGGAGGCAGAACTTGCGGCGTCGGCAATGGTTTGGATAAAACGCTTGTACCTTCTGATTTCGACGCGAAGGAGCTCGTTTTCCTTGCGAAGATGCACTTCGCCCTCGCCACGAAGCATTTGCGCCTCAAGCTGGAGGTCGGCAATGCGATGTTGATACTCTGTGCGTGCAAGTTCGAGTTCACGGTTACGCTCTTGCAGGCTTGCAATCTCCAACTTGCGCTTGGCGCGAAATCGTCTGCAGGCTGCTGCCATGCGTTCCTTGCGTTCCTGCGAGGTTTCACCGGGAGGAGATCCACCGCCATTCTGTTCATCATCGTCATTTTTTTGACTCTGCGGAATCTTGCTTGAAGTCTTGGCTTTGGCGTTGGATTTCGATTCATTCTGCTTGGTTGATGACGCCTTGGACGCAGGCGATCTCATATTTTCCGCATCCGCCCGATCGCCAGACTCTTGCCAAGATGCATCTGTATCGGTTGTCGGCGTCGACACAGAAGAGACAATTGCAGTTGGATCTCCAGAGGAAGAGTCTGAACGCTGAAGAGCCGAAGAGGCTGTGCTTGCAGAGGAAGAAGCAGAGGTCGAAGCAGTTGATAAGGTTGTCGAGTTTTTCGAAGAACCAAGGCCCGACATGTCGAAATCCAACGCGACATCGGGATCAAGGCATGGGTCGACGAAAGGGAGAGGGGCAAGCGATGACTCGAAAGGGTCGTCATTGAGCTCTGGCGGGAAGTTTGCCTCATTATCAGCGAGGGCTTCGAGGCGCTCAAGTCCCTCGAGGGTCTCGAGGTCTTCCAGCGTGCCGTGGAACTCTACTTCCTCCTCGTTTCCTAGAGTATACTGCAGCATGTCTGCCTCGCCAGAGTTCACGTTCTTATCTCCAGCAGCGCCCACGCTCGCGTCCGCGCTGCCGCTCTCGTCGACCGTGGCCATCATCGTCTCGACTCGCGCGCGCGTGGGGTCTGGCGCAGTGCTCGCCTATATGGTTCTTCGACGCTGGCTCGCGTCCCGCACACCCTCTTCGAGGCCGCTCCCGGGGCAGGCCTTCGCCGCGGCGACCGAAGGCGATGATGCGCGCAGCTGGACGCTCTCGCGGGAAACCTCGCCCACGCGCGGCAGGCGGGCTCGCGCCCCGTGCGTGCGTCCCTGCGTCTCGCGTATCCACGGGCGTCCTGAGTTGCGTTTTGGTTGTGCTTGTCCAAAACCTGGGAGAAGAAGAAGAAGTAAAAAACGCGGAAAAGGAGGAGGCGAGCACCGCTTCTTGTAGCATCCGCACCAACTTCTGCATCTCAACCCCTACGAGCGGCCTGCGACGAGTTTCTGTCGAAACAGCCATAAAGCGGGGTCTGGTACAGCCGCACGAGGCCAGGGGGGGGGCCAAGTAGACTATAGCTGCCTCGTCGCAAGTGAAACTTCGCGCATACCCGTGTTGCGCGAGCGGGGGAAAAGAAGGGCAAGGCACGGAAGAGGCGGGTGCGCGCGTGCACAAGTGGAACGGTCCAGGCGCGCAAGTGGGGCATACGCGGCGCGCAAGTGGGGTATGCGCGGCGGCAAGTGGAGAATGCGGAGGACGGCGCGTGCGACACGGCTCGAGCGAGAGACCCGACGCGAGCAAAAGCAAATCGAAACTCGAGGCGACCTCGTCGAGCTCGAGCGACCCCGAGGCGCGGCCAGAGCTGCAGGTCGCCGCGGCGCGGGGCAGTCTGCGCGCGCGGGTCGGGCGCGGCCGCTCGCGGTCTCCCCGGGAGAGGCCTTGGCGGGGCCGGGTCGGCGTCGGCGGGGATTCCATCGGCCGTCATCCAATCCATTCCGCGCGAGGCCGATCCACGCCAAGACATCCGCCTCACGACCTCAACTCTCGCGCGCGAGAGACGAGACCAGACCGCTCGGCGCCTCGCGCGAGGACACGCGCCAACGGCTGCCCGCCGCGGGACGCGCACGAGGTCCCGGGAGCCGGCCCTCCGCGCGCGAAGCGGGCGTGGAGGCGGTCGGGACCTTGACATTGACACCGGTCGAGTCTCTAAGCGCACGCAACGCCGAGGTCGGGACCTCGAGCCCGGGCCAGAGGGCGGCCGTGCTTGCGTCGCGCTCGCAGCTGCGTCCGCAGTCGCAGATCCAGCTCGGCCGGTCTCCGTGCCGTGTGCTCGCTCTCGCTCTCGCTCTTGCTCTTGCTCGAAGAGGAGCAAGCGTTTGTGAAGAGAGGAGAAGAGGCCCGAGCGGCTTGCCTTTGCGGTGGGCCTCGCTCGCTTTTGCTTTCTTCTAGCTAGCTTGCTTGCTTACTGGCTAGCTGGCTTGGCATAAGGAAGGATGCGTGCAACCGGCTCGCGCCTCCGCGTGGCGCTCGCGCGCAAAATCTGCTGTGTGACGATTTTCATTGTGGTCGTTCTCCTCTTGGGCCTGGGGCTCTCGGTGACAGTGGTGCACCAGGAGTCTGGAGCTTGGCAGAAAATGAATTTCATGCCCGGTTCCCTCATCAGTTCGGCTGCCATCTATTGCGAAGGTATGGACCAAGTGGTCGTCGTGGGCGGCGCCGCTCTGAGTGTACACACGGGCAGATTCCATGCCACAAGCACAGTGTGGGTCATGGGCGGCGACAACAATTGGCATGCGCTCTCGCCTGTGAGCGGCGGTCTCTCGGCCCGACTTGGACACACGCTAAACATTGTCGAGGACTCTGAAGAGTACTGCGACTTTTTGGTGTACGGAAGCCACGACGAGGACGAGACCCAGATCGCGGTGCTGGGGAGACTCTCACGCGAAAATGGCGAGAGTGGGAGCCTCCAAGTTGCGTGGGGCGACGATTCTGCCCTCGTCGTCAACACCGAAGCAAACGGTAGCGGAGACGAAGACGATTTCAGCGACGCCGCCGGACCAGGTCTTCGCGAACGGCATACCGCCGTGACCTTTCGGGACGACATTTACTTTTTGGGCGGCTTCACGCGCAGTCTCATTGATGATAATGTATTGTGGAAGCTGTCATTGTCCAAGGACTCAACATCTTCGGACGCGTCGAATGCTGCCCTTCCGGCAACTCGTCAGGCCACGTGGTCTGTGGCGTGGAGCGAGGATGCTGAGAATGCAACGAAAGGACCGCGACGCACGTGGGACCTCGCGAGCGTGGTTGTTGGTGGCGACCGACTCGCCTTTGTTGGCGGCGAAATGTGGGATGCTGCGCAGGAGCCCATCACGAGTGGCGATATTTGGATCTGGTCCACCGTGAAGCAGTCATGGGAGCCTTCGCAATTCGATCGTGCCTCAACGTCGTTCGCGCGGTCGAGCGCAGTGGTCGTGGCCTTGAATGACGACCTCTTTGTTCACGGCGGAACGCAGATTGTTTCGTATCGGCGCCAAAAAGTAGATCTTCACAAGTCAAGTCTGCTCCAGACACAGCCCCTCGCAGAGGAGCCGCTAGGTCGATGTGCCTCGGACGGTCTTGCAGATGCCGGATTTTTCTACTGCGAGCCCGCGGAAGAGACTCTTGGCGGGTATCGCCCCGAGTGTCGCTCAAGGCACACGGGTGTTTTGCGAAAAAACTCGTTGCTAGTGTTTGGCGGTCTTTCCGGTCAGGAGTGTCTGGGCGTGAGCTATGTGTTTTCGGACATGTGGCAACTCGATCTCAAGGGCGTGCTCAGCGGCAATTTGGTCCCAGCGCAGGACTCGATTGCGGACTCATCGTTTGCATATCTTTCGTCCATGTACTTTTTCCTCGCGCTTGTTTTCGTCACGGTGTTGCTTTTTGGTTCGATCATTTTCCGTCGTCGCCAACTGACCACATTTACGTATGCGGCCACGGATAATGGATCTCGCAATCGTGGCGCGAGCGTGAGTCTGATTCGCAATTTGCCCGTAATTCGCTTCATGGATACAGGCCGTGATGAAGACGAAGTGTGTCCCATCTGTCTTGCAGACTATGAGCCCGAGGACGAGCTCTTGCAGCTCCCGTGTGGGCACATGTTTCATCCCGAGTGTGGCGAAACGTGGCTGGTCAAGAATGACAGCTGCCCTCTGTGCAAGCGCGCGCTCGGGGCACGTGACATTTCGGAGACGCCCTCGAATGCAAATGGCGGCAGTGGCGGTGCTGCTTCGGGGAATGTGGTTGACGAGAGTGACGGCGAGGATTCGGCTGCGCAAGCTCGTGGCCGCCACGACGACGGGGCTGACCCAGGTATCGAGCTGCAAGATCTTCGCGCAGACGATGCGACCTCGCCTTTTCCTCGGAGCGACTCGCCGTCTGATGTTGCGCAGACGGGATCGTTATCGCAACGTAGGCCATCCTCTGAAAATCAGCAGGGTCAGCAAGACCAGCAAAATTCCCGAATGCTCTCTCTCGTCTGATTGATCCTCATTTTTTTCTCATGAACGTCAGCTCACAAGCAAGCAAGCTATGGCAATGGCTGCAGCAGTGACAAGCTAGCCTTGTCAAGCATGCGAACGAGCTCTTCGTCATCGGCCCCCCCCCCCCCCCCCCTCCCCCTTTTCTCTCCTGTGTGTTGTTTATTCAAAAGGAAAATGTTATCTCATAATCGCCGAAAATGGCCGCATGCGCCTTTGTGACTCTTACTCCTGCTTTGTGTCAAGGTTGCCCTTACGTTGGCTTCCCTTGGCATGCTTGCCTTCTCTCTCATCATGGAAGTCTGCCTCTAGTTGTTCGGATCTTTTTGACTTCGTCTGGGAGCGAGCAGTGCCTGTAGCTTAGTCAGGACGGTCAAAAGTGCACTAGATGCTGGCGACGCTGTGGAAGCGGCCTTCACCCTCCTTCTTGCGAAAGCAACCTCCACCTCTGCGCTCTTCCACATACTTTGAGCGCGCCACTTTTTCTGGCGGAGTTTTTTCGTCTGCACATCACGCGTTCCGCTCAGTGCGTCAACTAACGTGCAAACCTGTCGCAAAGGAGATGCCGCAGCAACAGCAGCAGCAGCGGCAGCTTGGTAGTACCCTCACACGCTCACCTTCGTCCGCCCGGGCACACAATCAAGCATTCAAGCCAGGGCTTCGCCATTGTCAAGTCACATTAATTTGAGTTTATAGTAAGCTAGCTAGCCACGACGTCTTCCACTCCGCGTCGCAGCAAGCAAAGCCGCAGGCGTGCGTGCACACATGCATGCATGGCACGCACCACGCCGATCCGCGCCGATCCGCTCCGCATGTCCCAAAAGGCAGCGCCCCAGCAGGCCCCACAGCGGGACCGCAGCGGGGCCGGGGCTGTCGCGGGACGGGCGCAGTAGGTCCCGCTTCCAGCCAGCCTGTTCCTACTACACTTGGACAGCATCTTGTAGGCAGTCACGGTCGCCGGGCGCCGGGCGCCGGATCCTGCCACGATGGCCCGGCCCTTGCCTCCGGGCCGGGCATTTGCGAAGGTCCGCGAGATCAGGAGGAACGGCGTATGCGGAAGGCGGGCGTATGAGATACGGTGGCGAATACTGGGTCTTTCTTCTTTGCGTTGCCACAGACTCCATCCATTGTCAGTCATGGTGCGAGCATGCAAGCGTGCATATCTATGTATGCCCACTACAAACGATGGCGTTACTGGTCGAGCGTGATAGCTCACGAGATCGCACAGACGCCGGCTGTGCGAGTGACTTGCCATGGTGAGTGATCGCGCGAAGCTCGTGTGACGACACCCAGTGGCGCACGTACGGTAGCGGCACAAGTGACGGTATCGGCTCCGGTTGCATGTGCGAATTGCTGATTAGTTATCTGCAGCGTCTCTTTGCGAACGCAACAAGGCGCTGCAGACAGAAGAAGATCATCGCTTCAATAGAGGGAAAAACAGGCCTCGGGCCTGGAAGGGTGGCATGCGGCAGCGGCCCGGTGTCCCATTCTCGGCAGCAGGAAACCTCGACGTGGCAGCAATCTTTTTTGGCCGCTGTTTCATATCAATCAAGGGTGCCGATGCGGGCCCGGGCCGAGCTTCAACAACTCCTATCACTCTGTTCGCATTCTCTGACAGCAGCACTTTGCCGCCGGCAGTACCGAGAGCGAGCAAGCACGGCAGATTTGAGGCTGCTTCGTTCCGCTTCGTTGGCGCTACACGAACACGGTGATCGTCCATGTGTTTGCATTTGTTGTTAGGGCGCAGAACCTCCGCGAGCGGCAATGGAGCGGCCCGGTCGGCCCCGATTGTTTCCGTGTTGTCCTTTTCCAGTTGTGTTCTTTCTGCGTAAAGGAATGACTTTGCTTCCTGTTGCCGTCGACGGCTGAGTCTGATTGGCACAGTGATCGAAAGCTCTTTCAGCGACCGCCTGTTTGCTTTCCGCTGGCGTGTATCCTCTGTGCAGTCTCGAGCTTGCATCTAGGCGCGTTGCGCACCCACCTTTGCGGAGGTTGAGGCTGCCCTTGGCAGTGTATACTTGACAACGGAGCTCGACCGGCGCGGTTTTGCGGCAAGCTGACTGGCTCGAGCTGCAAGCGTTCCTGATCTAGGAACGCCAGCGACGCGATCCGCCGCGCCTGTGGCATCGGCCACCAGCGGGACAGGCTCGTGGAGACTCGGAGACTTTGGTCAGTCCGTTTTTATTTCAAAAATTTTCTGCCAAGGCTTTCTCAAGGCCCCATGGGCCAGCCAAGGGAAGCGCTCGTCTGAGTTGGCGAGCCTCTCTTAGCTGCCGTAATATTTTTGCAATCAACAGGCAGTCTCCATCTCCTATTGTATCTTCAACTTGAAGCAAGATACACGCTGCTTCCCGAGCAAGCCTTGCAGCATAAATCCTTGCTGTTTGCAAAACAACAGCTTTGTCGATGCATAAGGCATCGAGGCAGCCCTTTATTTTCAAGAGAGTCGATTTTGTTCGAGAGGCGCGCGAACGTTCATTTCCTGCTCAGGTGCAGGAGACCGAAGCTTCCTGCAAGCCGGATGGCAATGCCGCGGAAGCGCCGCGCAAGTCACGTCGCCATGGGTTCGCAAGGAAGGCTTCATGAATTTCGAATGCAGGATCTCATGGCAGTTCTGATGGACCCGGGCTCGGACGTGGTGATCGGTCGGTCGGTTGCCAAGGTCGGTCAATCGGTCAGCATCGAGATCAGCAGGATGGCGAACTCGATTCCGCACGGTCGAGTCAATTACAGTATTCAGAACGGCCAACGCCGCCAGATCCTTGGAATCTAATAATCACTCGTGATTCAAGATCAAGTGGCAGTGGCCGGTGGGCCCGGCCCTGGAATGATCCACTCGTGATTCAAGAATTAAGTTGCAGGTGGCCGGTAGGTTAGGCCTCGAAGTAACCCACGTGTGGGGCTTTGGCATTAACGACAATAATCTTCGGGTTGAACAACGGGCTGAGCCATCTCAATTAGTACATTGTTGTGGCCGAAGAAAGGATTTCGAACCGAACACCACGCAAGAGGGGTGTTACTGTTAATCAATGCCATGTTTTCTGTTGCGTACGAAGCGATTTGGGCAAACTCCGACACTGACCCACTCAAGTTCCGAGAAAAGGCCATGCACTGACCAACTTATCGCCGCTGGACAACTTGCAGACTGGTATTATCCAGCGCGAGCGAGTTCGGCCGCTTCTCTTTGGCTGATAATGCTCTCGACTATCGGCGGCACCTTTTCAAGGCTGAGGGTATAGATCTCTCCGCCATAACTTTGATGGAAACAGCCTTATTTTCATTCATGCTCGATTTTTAGGCTTGCACAGCACTTTCACTATAGAAAGTACTAATAGTAAATAGTGGGTCTCGGCTAGGCGACGGAAAGTAAACGGTTTCTCTGTTCACATTCTCGTAGCGCATGAAAGCTGAAGTATAACGAGCAGGAACGGCCAAGACATCGCTGAAGAATTGCTTAGTCATTGAGAGGTCAGGCTGCAGTCCAAGTGGGTCATTGAGGATGCAAGACGGGCCGACAGCGCGTTAGACTCCGTCGGTTGTTGCACGAGTCCGATTCTTTATGCACAATGAGCGCGCGGGACGCGAAAGAAGCTGTCGTGGAGTCCATGACAACTTATATAGAAAGCATTACTTCTACAACCATCGTTGCACGTGGTATGGCGCGCGGCGGAATGGAAGGGAGCTGCCGACTGCAAGTTGCACTTGTAGCTGCAGCAGAGTGAATTGAAGGTGAGGCCATTTGGTTGCCTAGAAAGAAACATTCGCGCGGCGGATGCGGAAAACGTCGTTCTTACTAAAGACACGGAAAGCGGTGGCCTCCTTGCGAGTGTTTTATGCCATCGTTTGCCTTCTTTCGTCACGTCATCTCAACCAAAGGTGTCGAGAGCTTTGACGCAACAAACGAGGGCAGGGAGAGAGAGTGAGAGAGCCAGAAAGTTTGCGTCTGAGGGCGGAAATGCAGGCACCAGCAGCGGAAGGAGTTTCTGATGTGACTGTGGCCGATTCCCCGCTCATTGTTCCTACCGAAAATAAGAACTCCTGCGCATTCCGCAGCTCTCACTGTCAATTTAAAAAAAAAAAGTGTGGGAAAGACCAAGCCAATCCGCGAATTGCCGTCGATCTGATCTCCACGCTCGCCCCGGCTGCTCGACGCTGAGGTGGCTTGACTTGGCGCGGCTGACTTGACGAGGCGTGGCCTTGCAGGAGCTTGCTCAGACTCGACCGAGGCCACGCCGCGCTGGCTTCGGGAGAACGTGCCCGACTTCTCCCCTTGCTCGCTCCCCTTCGCGCTCCTTCCCCGCGTACGTCAACATGTCCCCGCGCTCCGAGGAGGAGACGCTCTGCCGCTGTCCAGGCCCCGCGATTCTTCGCCTTGCGCAGCGACGCGCAAGCCCCGGCTTTGCCTGGTCTGCTTCTTTCTCCGCGCCGCTCGCCTGCCGCCGCCGCCAGCTGCAGCCTGCCTGCTCGCCTCCGCGCCTCCGCGCCGCCCCCGCGTGCCTGGCCGGGGCGCGACGAGTCTGGCTCGACGCGGCTCGCCTTGCGGGCGCGAGATCGAGAGCGGCGAGGTCACTCGGCTGGGCTCTGAGGGACTGCCAGCCAGCCGCGCGGGCCCGGGCGGTCACACGGCTGCGGCGCGGCGTGCATTCCGCCGCCAGTGGCAGGCCGCAAGGAGGGAGGGGCGAGGAGGAGGAGAGATGCAATGTCGCGGCCGCGGGCCCAGGGGCGTGGCGCAAGCCAGGAAACACGCCGGCCGCGGTGAGGTATGCGAGGAGGAAGGGGGCTGCCGGCGGTGAATGTGTGTGTGTGTGTTTCGAGGTGGTTTGGTCTCGCAGCCAGCGAGCAAATTTAGCTTGCTAGTTAGCTTGCAAGCTTGGAGCGAGGAATCAGTCCGGATCGAGTCCGGGCGGTCCAGAAAAGAGCAATGCAGAGCAATGCAGAGACGCGATCAAAAGATAGCTGGCCGGCTGGCTGACTGACTGGCCGACGAACTGGCCGACGAACTGGCCGATGAACCAGCTGACGAACTAGCTGACGAACTGGCTGACTTGCTGTGGCTAGCTGATCTGGTCTTAAAGTCTTCTCGACCGAGCAGCCGGCCGCTGCTGGCTGATGCGAGAACATTTTCAGGAGTGAGTCAGATCACATCAGATCATACCAGCGGTCGGTCTATTTCTTCGTTCAATCATTCGATCGTCCAATTGCTTGCATCCAATCCTTCGTTCGTTCGATCGATCGTCCGTGCGCGTACCATTCATTAATTCAATCGCCAAAGGAGGAAGCAAAACTCCGGAATTCAGTCAGGCGCGGATCACTCGCAGGCCGCCTTGGGACGCCCGCAAGCTACAGCCGCGCAGCATCAGAAGGAAAGCATAATGTGGACAACCTCGTCAGTCTCT
Organism: Aurantiochytrium sp. KH105; assembly: GCA_003116975.1. Taxonomy (NCBI): domain Eukaryota; class Bigyra; order Thraustochytrida; family Thraustochytriidae; genus Aurantiochytrium; species Aurantiochytrium sp. KH105. The sequence continues at coordinate 31,351 of BGKB01000123.1, forward strand.
CTCCTCCAGCATCAACCTATTCAGCCTTTCCCCCCATCCCTCACTGTGGTATAGCGACACAGCCCACACGTTAAAACATAACCCCGCACTGCGGGCGGAGCGGTCGTGCGCGCCCTGCAGCTGGTCGGATCGGAGGTCGGGACCAGAAGCCGCGCCGGGCGGCTTCATCGCTGCGCGCCTAGCTTTCAGAATGCATCGCTTGCCCCCGCGACGCCGTCGGATACGCCGCACGCGCGCCCCGTTCGCGGTCCCAGACTCGGTCACGGGTCCGGGAATGGACGCAGGCGAGGTGCGCGAAGGAAGCAAGCAGGACCGGGCGTTTGTGAGGAAGAACACACGTTCGTTGTTTGGCCTCGCGCAAAACTGGCCACTTGGGCTGATGTGAGTGAGGCTGTCGGTAGGCTCTGCCTGCGATCGAGCGTGCATGCATGCATGCATGTATGCACGCGCGCAGAGAAACGGGTCAACAGGCGCATGAATTTCGTTCGCGGAGCAGGCTTGTATGGGGACGCGCCGCGAGGTTTCGCTTCGCTCGCGTTTCTCGCAAACGCTCGCGCTTGCGCTATTTTTTTCTTCTCAAAGCCGGTGATGCTAGCACGCACGCACGACGCTATACGGCGTGCTACGCAATGGCCTTGGTGTGAAAGAAAGGAGACCTTCAAGGTGGTATGTAAAATGCACAGCAAAGTCAGGCAGGCCGCAGCAGCTGCAGCTGCTGCTGCTGGTTGATGGCTAATGCACACAGTGATGGCAAAAGGAGCTGGAAGAGCTTTGATGAACTTTCGTGACCTCTAGCCCTATTGCATCTAGTTGCACCGCATTTCGCCCTTCATTCTCTTGCTCATCCGTTCTTTTGTCCTTCCTTCCATCCATCCTTCCTTTTCATCCTTCCTTTCACCCCATTCCTCTTTTCCTTTGCCCTTCCACCAACTCATCCTTCAAGTTCTTCTGCTGCAGCTGCTTCCTCCTCTCCTTTCATTCCTTCCTTCCCTCCCTCCCTGCCATCCATCCATCCTTCCATCCATCCAGATCCCAGCCGTCATGGCCTGACCCTTGGCCACCCATTCATCCATTCATCCAACGAGCCAGCCTGTGCGCGACTCTCGAGCCGCCTAACCTCAGAAGCCGGGCCTGGCGACGCAGCTGGGCGATGCGATGCGATGCGATGCGATGCGATGCATCCACGCCAGCCCGCTCGACGCGCCCTCGGGAGGCTCCGCGCCTGGACCGCCTCGCCTCGCGGCCCAGGAAGGGCAAGGCGCGAACTCGCCTGCGACATGCAAAGCGCAGGAATTGAATCGCAAGGACGCGCTTCGATCAAAAGCAAGAAGCCACAACAGCCACCACAGCCAGCGGTCACTCCGCCGCGCGCAGCCAGCCCCGCAGCTGACCTTCTTCTTACCTTCTCTCGCAGATGGAACGGAGATAGCTGCCGGGCCGAGTGACCATGCCCACACCTGGCGCCGGAGGGACCAAAAGCCAACGCACGGGCTGCGCTGTGGGCCATGTCGACCATGTTTGCCGCTGAATTCGCGGGGCGCCGCACGCTCTCTCTCTCCCTCTCTCTCTCTCTCTCTCGCGCGCGCGCGCTGACGCAGGTGGCCAAGCCTCAGTGCTGTCGGGCGGGCAGTCTGTGCATGGCATGGGTGCTTGACGCCGGCGCGGCCACCCCGGCACGCTATAGATACCAGGCGAGCGTCAGGCGTGAGGTCTGGGAGCGTGGACGGGTCGAACGACCGCCTCCCTGCGCAGGAAGGCCCGGGAGTCGACGGGGGAACAGAAAAGCAAGCAAGCGGCAACGAGCAGGCAAGGGCGGTCGACAGCGTCGCTTCGAGCCGATCCAAGGCGCGGCGCGTGGCAAGTTTGCATTTGGTTGTGTTTAGTCATGGACTTTTCTCATAGGTTTCGCTGTTTCTTTCTCGCCTGCATCCGTTCAATTCTTCTGCTCAACAAGTGTACATACATCCTCTTGTTCATCTGCCGCAAGCGCTAGGCTAGCCCGTCAGGCGATGAGTCAGTGAGCCAGCCATCGAGCGGCAGCGGCTGTGAGCCAGCCATCGAGCGGCAGCGGCTGTGGCGGCCTATCCGAGACCAGACTTTCCCCAGCAATGATTCTTTAATGTTTCTTTTTTTTATTTGAATTTCTTTCTTTCATCCAACCTTGGAAAACTAATTTTTTGTTTTTGTTTTCCCTCAATCGCTCATTTTTTTGTCTCTGTTTCTTCCAAGGGTCCAATGCAAACAGCAGGAGTTCAAAACTGCGCGCAGCCAAAGAGGAGCGCGAAAAGAAGAAGAAAAGCGCTCATCCGGGCGCGTCGAGCGAGGAAGGGCTTAAGAAACTGCGGCGCTTTTCCAGGCGGTGCGCTCGGCGTCGCGTGGCCTCGCTCGCTTGGGCGTTCGCGGTCAGCGCAGTGAGCGAGCGCAGTGAGCGCAGCGACCTCGGTGCGAAAGGTGCCGCCCTCTTTTCTTTATTCATTCATTCTTTCTATTCTTTCTTTTTTCCTTTCTTTGTCCACGTCTCCTCGGCCACTCTCGACGACGCAGGCTCCCGCTCTCTCGCCTTGGCCTGCGTGTGTCCCCAGTCAGGGCGGCTGGCTTGGCCAGCGACTGTTGCGCAATATAGTTGCCTCCCTGCCCCGCGACCCGCGCTGCGCTGCGCACTCCGCTGCGCCAGGCGGGTACGTGGCCTCCGTCCAGGTGTCGACAAGCCCGGCCACCTTCGCGTGCACCTAGCGATTGATCGCCAAGCACTGCCTGCCGCGTGCGCCATTCCCGGCGGGCCTGATTGGCGGCGGTGCCTCTGCTGGTGCCGGGTTCCGTGGACGCTGCACTGCTGTCGACGAGCGAGACGGGGCACGCGACCAGAAGAGAGACGTCGAGAGTCTCTCCTCGCGTGACCTTGCAAGAATGGGGAAAGAAACAGAGAAAGAGCGCGAGCTCTGTCGACTTGGGGAGGTGCCGGGAGGCGTTCCACGCAGTTGATCAGCTGTTGCAGGCATACAAGCAGCTACAGCCGAGAAAGCCGCTGCCGCGGAAAACTCGATCAAGACCTGGTCAAAGTCTCGCCACCAAAGCGCATGCATGCAAGGGTAGAAGGCGAAAGGTCTCAGCCAACGAGCGAGCGAAAGAGCGAGCTGCAGCTGCAGCTGCAGAGACCCTGCCAGCCAGAAACGCAGCCGGACCCAATCCTTACCTCGGACCAAGCGAGAAAGCAGAATCACTGCTGAAAGCAAGCAGGGAAGGAAGCAGCTGCACTCCAGGCAACGGCAAGCAAGCATGAGCTCACACTCTGCTGGTCGCTGGCTGGCGGCGAGCGAGCAAACAAACAGACAAAGAAAAAAAGAAACGTCCAAACAAGGCAGAGATCCCGGCCCCCCACCCAGAGAAGGCCACGACGCCAGCATCCGCAGGGACGCTTGGGCATTTTGCACTCACCCTGGATCCTCTTTCTTCCTTCATCTCTCGAGACCTGCTCGGCGCCGCCCGAGAGGTCTCGCTGGCTGGCTGGCTGGCTGGCTGGCTGGCTTGCCTGCTTGCTTGCTTGCTTGCTTGCTCGCCATTGACAGTGAGAGATTTTCTTTCTTTTGCTCAGCGTCTCATCTCTAGATCGTGACGTACGTACGTGCGACGTGCGACGTGCGTACGTACGTGCGGCAGCGGAGATGTTCGTCCCTTGATCTGCATCGAAGCCAAGAGAATCAGCCAACCAAATCCCATCCAAGCCAAGCCAAGCCAAGCCAAGCCAAGCCAAGCCAAGCCAAGCCAAGCCAAGCCAAGCCAGAGCCACTCGGACCAAACCGCAACGAGGGCTCGCTGGCGAAGGTCGAAAAGTTTGAAGTGCAGCGGTGCCGCGTGCAGTCAGTGCACGCAGCGCGGTCGGTGCGCCACTTCTCAACACACACCGCCGCGCACCTGAGGTTTACAGTTAGTCAGCAAGCAGGCAGCGCCACGGCGCGAGCAGCTGCAGAGCAAAGCAGAGCACGCATTCACGTCAAGCAAAAGCACCCAAGCAAAAAGACCCAAGCAATCAATCACCCCATTCGCACTTCTTCAATCCTTCCCTTCCCTTCCCTCCTTCGCATCGACTCGACTCGACGCGACACCTCTGACCCGACTCCTCTGACTCGCCCCGATCCGACTCCACGGGCCCCGCAGCGCCCCGCAGCTGGCGCAGCAGACTCGATCGCCTCGACTTGGTTGCGCGGTGTAGAACGGCGCCGCGAGAAGAGCGACGCGGCGCCCGACAAACAGCCAACCGAGGCAGGCCCGCGCGGCACCCATCGCGGCATCCATCGCGGCGTCCATCGCGGCGTCCATCGCGGCATCGCAGCGTGCGAGCGTGCGTGCGTTCGCGTGGAGCTGCGCGGCCTCGGAGGGCGCGCAGCGGCAGCGGGCTCCGCTCCGCCCCGGACACGGCCGAGAAGGAGGCCGGCTGGCTGGCGAGGCGCGGATCGGCACGGAGGTGGCCAGTCCCAGATTGGAGAGAATAAGAGGAACGCCTGCAACAGCTTCGGCAGGCGCCTGGGCGAGCGAGCGAGCGATTGCCTGCTTGCTTGCCTGCCGCTTGGGCGAGCCGTCCTTCCCTTCCCTTCCCTTCCCTTGCCTGGCTTCCAGCGCACCCAGCCGAGACCAAGGCCAAGTCTAAGCCCGACCCTCGAGCCAATCCCAGCGCTTCTTGGACCGAGATCGATCGATTCAAAGCTCATTCCCCCCATCGATCGATCAATCGAGTGATCAATCGATTGATCACTCGCTCGAGCGTGCATTCTTTCATTCATTCATTTCGTCCATCACTCGTCACCCTTTCTGCGTAAGCCAGCGTGGCGAGAGGCACGTCTCACAAAGCGCGTGGTGCAGCGGCGCAGAAGCGGCAGACTCTGGCTGGCTGGCTGGCTGGTCGTGCACGTGCCGGCGAGTCGGTTCTGCCCTTCCCTATTTTTCTTTTTCCTTTCATTCTTTCCCTCCTTTCCTTCTCCCGCTCGTGCTTGCGCGCCTGCCTGCGTGCTTGCTTGCTTGCTTGCTTGCTTGCGAGCGTGCGTGCGTGCGTGCGTGCGTGCGTGCAAGCTCGCCTGCGCCAGCCAAATCGAGCTCGCGCTGCCGCCTCGAGCCGCGCGCGGAGACCTCGCCCGCTCGCTGCCTGGGCCAGGCATCGAGGCCGAGGCGAGGCGATCAAAAAGCAAAGCAAAGCAAAGCAAGCACGGGAGACGAAGGGCTCCTGGCCGCGCGCGAGGAGGCCCCGCACGCAGGAGGCGGGCGAGCCAGCAGCGTCTGCGTGGCGCAAGTTGAGGCCGCGCGCTGGCGCATCATCGGGCTGGCGGGCACAAGGGCAGGCAGGCGGCAGAAGGGTCTCGTTTCCTGGTTTCCTGGCGCCCGTCGCAACGGGCATCGAACGGGGCGCGTCAGATTTGATCAAACGTGATCTGGTCCACTTCGATCCACTTCGATCTGATCTGATCGCCTCGCGACGGCAGAACCGCCTCGCGCGCGTCGCGGGCTCGCGCTTGAGCCGGAGTTCGAGCTCGCTTGCCCGCCCGCCGTGCTGACAGGCAGGCAGTCCGGCGGACAGTCCCAGGGCAGCGCCGAGAGCGAGCGATTGCGCAGCCCTCGTCGCTGTTCACGCAGCGCGCCAACGACGCCGGCGAAGAGGACTCGCTTGAGGACAAAGAAAACCGTGGCGCGCGACGCCTTTCGACAGCGGCCAGGCCAGGTCAAGACAAGATAAGGCAAGACAAGACAAGACAAGACAAGCAAGGTAAGTTAATCGCGCTCTCGAAGAGCAGCAAAAGCAGCAAAAGCAGCAAAAGCAGCAAAAGCAGCAAAGAGTAAGAGCAGCGTGCATGCGGGCACCGATATGCATGTTTTTATCGCGCATGAGCAAGGAGGAGGACAAGGGTGGGCGGCGATGAGTGGGAGCGAGAGTGGGAAGCGTCGTGCGCGCATGGAGCGCGGGTGGAGAAACGGAGGTGAGGTAGGTGTACGAGCGCAGACGGCGGGGGAGAAAGAGGAACGGTAACGCGAAGACGGAGGACGCGCGAGCCCTTGGCTCCGGAACGAGTTCAATTTCAGGCCTCGAGATGCTTCGCCAGCATGTGGCGCACTTGCGCCGCTTCCATGCATGCTTTTCGCCTTTCCAAGCCTCGCACGCCTTTCCTTCCTGGGTGTGGTGGTGCAGCACCAGCAGAGGTTGATGGATAACGAACGAGCCAGCGAGCCAGCGCATGTGCAACCGGGCCACGCATGAACGGATGGACGGAAGGGTGCAGGAGGCGGAGGAGATGCGTGAATGCACGGATGAAGGAATGCATGTGAACAATCGAATGGACGGACCGTCTTGTCGTCGTCGTCATCGTCATCTTCCACCCGTTCACCGCACTCAATCATTTGTTCATTCGAGGCCCGAGGCCCTCTCCGCACAGAGCTTCACGGCCTTTTCTCGCAGTTGCAAGCGGCAGAGAATCCGTTCCTCTCCGTCGCGTTGCGTTGCGCAGACTCTGGGCACGCACGCAAGCTAGCAAAAGGGCGGCGGTTTGACTGCTTGCCTGCTGCTGCTTGCTTGCTTGCCTGCTTGGGCTTCCTACCGGAGGCGTCGAGCTCTTGGAACTCCGTCTCGCACACGCACGCCGAGCCGCGCTCGCAGCCACGCATCAACGCGCGCACACACGCACCGGCACCGCACGCAAGCGCGCCAGCAACGCTTTACTCGCGCGCTCGCACGAGAGCAGCTGCAAGAGGAGCTGCGCGAGCGCGCGAAGGAGGAAGACGCCGAGGACTCTCGCGTTCGAGCCCGAGGTGAGCTATGCGCTGCGCTGCACTGCAAGGCGTCGCGCTGCCTGTCAGCCCTGGCCGCTCGTGCGACTCCCCCGCTGGGGGACCCTGGCGAGGACGGCGAGCGTGTACCCCGTGCTCGCGTGCATGCAGCAGCAGCATCCTCGGGCGGAAAGCGAGCGAGCGAGCGATCATCGCGGGGTTCATTCTCATCGGCAGACACAGGGCCTAGGCGACGAAGAAGCTCGCGAGCCCAAGCCAAGCCAGGTAGGTCGCCAGCGCCTTGCATGCGCGCGTGTGTGTAACGGCGTCGTGCCACGCCACGGGTGCAGAGCAGCAAGGACATGAGAAGGATGGCCTCGGTCGCTCGGTCGGCCGCACGGATGGCAGTGGATGGTGATCACGGTGGAGAATGGCGGAGGAAAAAATGCGTGCAAGGCAAGCTGGAACAAAGACCGAGGTCCAGCTTGGGCTCGATTTGGCTGGGTTGGATTGGTGCACGGATCGGATACGGTATGTCTATTCATTCACCCATCCATCCATCCATCCAAGTGCGAGGATGATTGATGAGTGCAGCACGTGGAACGCTCACTCGCTCTCTCGCTCTGCGATGCGTTTTCTCCGCGCCGTGACTTGAGTCTTGCATCGTGCTGCTTTGCCTGGCATGAGCGTGTAGAAGCCCCCCCCCCCCCCCCCCCGGATGCGGCGTCCAAAGCGTGGGAAGTCCGGGCAAGCCTCGAGCGGCCGAGGCTAACCGAGCGAGCTGCCACTTTTATCGTCGCGCGGAGGCTCGCGAAGGGGGATCTCCGTCGCACATCTCAAAGTTCGCGGGCCCGCTCGGCTCCGGGCGAAACTCACCAGGCACCTGCACAACCATGGTGCGACGCAAGATGAAGAAGACGAGAGAAAATGTCATCGCGAAACCGTGGCTCGACACGGCACGGCATGGCGTCGTGTGGCGTTGTGGTGAAGCAAGGCAATCTTGGGCAAGCGAGTCAAGGCGACACACGATTGAGCGTTGCGATTGGTGGGCTGTCCGGCTGGATGGGTGGCTAGCGAGCGAGCTATGCTGCTGGTTCTTCGCGGGGGTGCCTATTAGAAGGCCGGCCGGCTCGCGGGCCGCTTGCTGGGTCTTCGTTCCTTCGTGAGAGCTTTCCTGCCATCTGCGACCTGGTGCCAGCGAAATTTAGCCCGGAAACGCGCAGTGCAGCTGTGCAAACAGGATCCGCTCGACCAGCACCCTGCGCATCGACGAGGTGTCAAGCGCAAGCGAGAGAGAAATCTTTGTCTCTGTTGTCGACGCTCGTACGTTTGCTCATTCGTCCGTTCGATCATTCGCATGCTTGCTTGCATGCTTGCATGCATGCCTGCAACGATTCGCCTGCCTTTCGATGCGCCGGATCTCCTCGCGTCTCGGCGCGTCTCGCTCCTCGACTCGTCTGCCATCGCGCCCCTGGTTCCAGCCACGGTGAGAAGACGGAACGCAGTCCTCCACAGCTAGCTAGCTGCCCCGATCGGGCCGGAAGTCGGCTGGGTCCGCTCCCGCACTTTTCCCCCACAGATAGGCGGAAGAAAGCGGCAGCAAGGGCAGGTCACTGGAGGGAGAAAAGGCGGCGCGAGGCGGGGGCGCGGCGACTGGGTATGCACCGACGGGGACCCGCGGATCGGGTGGGGCCCGCAGCGGGTGGTGCGGGGCGCAGTTGTCGCGGTCTGCGGTGAGGAAGACGCCCACAGCGGGCTATGGGTAGGCGGCGGTCTTCCGCAGGGGTCTGGTGGCTGTGGGGCCCGTGCCTTGGAGGAAGGTTTCGAACGGAAGCAATGCGTGAAAGACACCGTCGCAGCGCCGCGGCAATCTCGACGCTGCAGCGGCCAACGAGAGAAAGGGAAAAAGCTGCAGCCAGAAGCGCGTGGCAGGCAGGCAGGCAGGCAGGCAGGCGGGCGCCCCGAAGGTCCTCGCTCGCGCCCTCGAAATCGCTCGCCCGCTCGCTCTCTCCTTCTCTCCTTCCGCGTACGCACCAAGATCGCAGAGTGGAGCGGGGCCGCAGTGAGGCGCCGCCTCCGTGTCTGTCCTAGCGGCGGCAGCAGCCAGCAGGGACAAGGCGAGCTGAGCCGCCCAGCGCGGCAGGCGAAGCGACCTGCCTGCGTGTGCGTCTCGCGCCTTCTCTTTCCCTCCTGCGTTGCGTGCTGTTTGCAATGCAAGCGTGCAACCGATGTCTGGCGTCCGCTAGTTTAGGCTGCTTTAGCGAGCGAGCCGCTGCTGCGCCAGAGGAGCCCAAGCAAGCCCAAGCCCGCTTCCGCGCCTTCCCGGCCAGTGCCTGCAAGCACGCAAACAAGCGTGCACTCACGCTCGCACGCTCGCACGCTCGCTCGCTCGTCGGCAGGTGCGGAGCAGCGCAGCGCAGCGCGGCGCACCGTAGCGCAGAGCAGAGCAGAGCAGAGCAGCGCAGAGCAGCGATCGTCGCCCGCCGCGGCGAGAGCACAAGCAAGCAAAAGCGCAAGCTAAAGCGCCGTAACTTCGCAGGCGGCGTACGCGCAGCCTGCCCAGCTGCCTGCCTGCCTGGGAGAGGCTCCGCCCCAGCCTGCGCGCGGCTGCGCTCGGCAGGGCCGCGCCCGCGTCGCTCCTGCGCGCGCGGCGTCGAGCGCGAGAGCCCCGGGCGCAGTCGCTCCAGGGCGCGGCGAGCGCGTCTTGGCCATCTCGCACGTGCCAGACATACAAGACAAGACAAGACAAGACACGTCAAGCCAAGCCAAGCCAAGGCAGCCTTGGCGAGCGAGACGAGACGAGACGAGACGAGACGACACGCGCCGAGCCGAGTCCAGGCGAGGCCTTGCGCAGCAGACTGCCTCCGCGCGCACGAGCAGACGCGAGCCCGGCGCAGCCCAAATCGGGTTGGCTCGAGGCGAGGCGAGGCGAGTCCTCGTTCTCGCCCCTGGCGCAGCCGCTGCGCGAGACCGCGGGGACGCCACGCGGGCGCACGAAGGGGCTCCTGGCGAGCGCGGCGGAGAGCAGCTCTGCCCTGCTCCGCGGTGCTGGGCTCTGCTCTGCCCTGCTCTGCTCTGCGCTGCGCGGCGCGGCGCGAAGGGTGCGACTCGCGTGGCAAGAAAGGTCGGGACGCAAAGCGAGAGACCGCACGGTCTCGCGCTGGGCACGTGGGACCCGCCGGGAGCCCATCCTGCGCACGGCGCGACCCCTCTCCCGCCGCGGCCTGTGCCGGGCGCAGGCGGACGCGGGCGGCTTCTCTCGCGTCGGGCGTGGCATCGGGGCGACGCCGCACGCCCCCTCGCGCGCGGGTGCGCGGCAGACGCGGGGGCGAACGCGAAGGAGCAGAGCAGAAAGAGGAAAGAGGCCGCCAGTCACTTTGGGCAATACCAGCTTCTCTTCTCTCGCGTGACGGATCCGATTGCTTGGCCTGCCTGCCTGCTTGCCTGCCTGCCTGTGGCCAGCGTCGCACGAAAGAATACCTTCGCAGTCCTGCGCGAGGAATGAAAGGGTTGTAGATGACGTGCAGGACCATCGCGATCTACACCTGGAAACATCGAGCGCACCCGACGAGCTCGACGCCTCAAACGACAATTTTCTCGTGCTCACGTTGCGCGAACTAAAAGCACAAAGGAGAGAGAAACAGGGACAGGGAGAGAGAGAGCGAGAGAGAGAGAGAGTCTGTGCTCAGCTGTGACGGACAACTTGAGTGCTCGCTTGCCACGCTGCTATATTTGCTGCTCTTCGTTCGTACTTTACGACGAGAGAAAACCTCAATACTGACACGCTCTTATTTGTTACGCCATCCTTAGACACACAGAGGAAACCCTTCTCACGCACATCGACCTCAGTAGTTTTTTTCGGGTGAGTTCGTTCGACTCGCCCTCTCCCGTATCCGTCTTTTTATAGAGAAGAACGCCGCTTCGTAAGTTTATTAGTCCGTTCTAGCGAGAACCTCCAGCCATTCCGCAAAACAAGTCTAACACTCCAAGCTCGGACCACAATTTTATTCTGGAACGCAACAGTCTCTGCAGACGCAGACCCCCCTACGCACGACGCGGAGTGGATCCTGTCGAGCGTTGGCGCGCAAGAAATTACGAACCTTGACATCTTCGACGAGAGCGAAACGTCCGACAACGTGAACACCGTCGTCAACGCCAACGCCGATACCGCCGACGAGGCCACATCCGGTATCCCAACCAGAATCATCGCGGAGCAACGACGCGCAAGCCACCACTCGCTTTGTATGAGACAAAACACGGACGACGCCCACGCCAAGGCGCGTCATGAGTTGCCGCGCGAATCCCAGCAACGCATGCCTTCGAACCGACCCGTAGGCGTCTCCGCCACAGGGCTTCGCCCGGCAACCGCCGCCTCCGCGGCCTCGTCTTCGTCATCCCCCTCCATCTCTTCGGCCGCTTCCTCCTCCGCAGTCCCCTCTGACCCTCTGCAACCGCAATTTCCACACGCCGACGCCGCTGCTGCTCGAGGCTTCGCCTACCCACCACACCACATGTCCCAGCGACAGATGCAGCAGCAGCAACATCAGCAGCAGCAGCAGCAACAGCGAGGCCAGGGGAACGAACCCCGCGCCTCCGGTGGCGCCTCACTGCGCGGCGGCCATCTCGTCGATGAACACGCCCTTGCAAACGCCACGCTCATGTACGGAGACAGCGGCAACGTGCGTCTCCTGCAGACCGACATGCGCGCCTCCAGCAACGCCAGCTCGCACAGCAGCTCGTACTCGAGCGAGGACGGCGGCATCGCGAGCCCCAAGCTCGGCACGATCAGCGCGTCCGTCTCGGGCCCACCGCACCCGCAACGCTCGAGCGGAATTGGCACACACGCCTCGCGCAGAAGCAGTAGCACGAGCAGCAGCAGTAGTAGCAGTAGTCGCAGCAGCAGTGGGGTCAAGAGACAAATTGGACGCATGGGCAAATTGACAGCAGAGGCCGGGACCGATCTTGGCGCCGAGGGCGGCGCCTCCGGTGCCTCGGTCTCCTCCACCGCAGGCGACGATACGCTCAGCGAACATGGCAAGGAAAAGCGGCGCAGAGTCGCGAGCAAACGCAATGCCTGCGAGGCCTGCTACAACGGCCGTGTAAAGTGCGAGTATTCCTCCGAGTCCGCGCAACGCTGCAAGCGCTGCGAACGTCTCAACAAGGAGTGTGTTAGCCGAATCGTCTTTCGCGGAGGCAAGCCCAAAAGCAACAAGTTCATCAACAAAATCAACGAGTATAGAGCGAACGCTTCGCAGAGCGGGCCCACCGGCCTTGCCATCCTCGCTGGGTCCGTCTTTGTGCCCCAGCATAATCTGTCGCACATTGAGCTCGCTTCGGCGGCGCAGGCCCTCGTTGACCTCTACCGCGAGCTCGGCCTCGGCCTTCGTCCGCCCACTGCGCTGCGTTGGCTCCTCAATTCCCTCACGCTCACCGCCATTCGCGAAAACAACACGACGCGTCTGCATCACTGCACCTCCGTTGCCATGGCAAGTGGCTACAAGTTGCATCTTGACCAGGCTGCACGCGGCGAAACGGCGTCGCTTCCTCCAGAGCTTAACGCCCTCTTTGACAGAGAAATCGACAGCGAAATTTACGACTCCACAGCTGGGGCCGCCTTTGTCATCAAACACGAGGGCGCAGTGCGGACCATTCAGGCCAACCAGGACTGGGAATTCCTCTTTGAGACCACCGCGAGCATGTCCGCAGACCTTGTCGGCAAGCCGCACGGCCTCCTTTGGAGCCGCTACGTCGAACGGCGATTCACAGAGCAGTTTGCTGCCGCCGTGCTCATGGAATTTCTGCGCTGTGGAGAACCCAAGACGTCGGTTCCAGGGATGCCTCCTCGCGTCGCGTGGACATACACTACGCCCACCAAGGTGGAGTTTGTCGACAGCGAGCGGGCGCGCTATTCGGGCAACATGTACCAAACGGGTGTTCTTTCTATTGACGGCCGTTTGCTCTACTTTATTGTGGGCTTTCGAAATATCGAGGCTCTCGACAATACCGCACGCGCGAGGCTCCAGGCAGCGCTGCGCGCGCGGAGGGGCGCCGAGAGCAGTGGGTACGCCTCTCGCAGAACAAATGCACACGGCATCCCCCATGGCCAGTACCAGCCTCAGCAGCAGCAGCAGCAGCAGCAACCGCAACATCATGCGCCTTTTCAGGGTGGCGGGGACTTTTCAATCTCGCCCACTGCTGCCTCCGTGCAGGGTTATCCGATGCAGCATCCCCATATGCATCCGCAGCATGCGCATCCGCACCAGCATCCGCAAATGTACCCGCCGCCGCAGCAAGGCCCCATGCATTCGCAACAAATGTACCACCATTCGCAGCAGCAGCAACAACAACCGCCGCACGCGCATCTCCAAAATCAGCGCCGCCATCATCAAATGCAGATGCAGCAGCAGCAGCAGCAGCAGCAGCAGCAGCAGCAGCAGATGAACGCAATGCGCGGAGTGCACCCCGGCACGAGCGAGTCTGCGCGCGTCTCCTCGACGTCGGGCGGCCCACCGCTACCGACTGGAGGCCAAGGGGCCAGATCCAACTCGCCCGCGCCGCGGTCCGGAGATGATTTTGACGACATCTTCTCCCTCTTTGTTCCTTCCAATGAGTCCCAATACCAATACATGCAGCATCCTCAGCATCCTCAGCAGCAGCAAATGCAGCAGCAGCAGCAAATGCAAGGATCTCAACACGGAGCAACCGCAAATGCAGCAGGACCTTGGCGGCCGCCTGGCGCAAAGCCTACTTCTACGGCTGCCTCAACTGCAGCAGCGACCGCAGCATCTTCAACCTCGGCGGCTGGGTCCCCATCCTCAGCCTCAAATCTTCGTAAGCGCCGCGGTCCAAAGTGATTCTGTTCCGTCTTTCCATCGCGTCATCCATTTGTTCAATGGGAATGGGTTCCGATGGTGAGCAAGCCCTGTCATGAAATGCAATTTGACCCTGAGTTCCTCATCACCCACCACATCACGTCACGTCACGTCACGTCACGTCACGTCACATCGCATCAAGCAAGTCCTACAGAGGTCACGCTTCTCCAAGCGAACGATGTCGTTTCCTTTCCGCTTCTTCTTTTCTTCTTCTCTCCCTCTTTGGACCCGAAGGGATCGGGTTGCAGCAGAGAATCTTTAAAAAATGCCTTATTGATAACGCGGTTTGGGAAAGGTGACTGACTCGTTTGGTGAGAACGACTCATCATGCTCATGGTACGCCCTACGGCGCGCACGCTTTTCTACATTAGTTTTCCATTCGTCGAATATGAAGAGCCGCGTGACTGGCTACTATCTTTCTTTCGCAAACTCTAACTACTACTCCCTTCTTACTTTATTCATTGACAGCTTGCTGTGTCTTGGTCTCTGTTGCTTCATCCGTCAGTCGTCAGTCAGACGAAGCAACGTCGTTATCTCACAGCCAAAAGGCTGCCCTTGCACGCGTATTTGTGTTCATTGACGCCCCGTTCACATCGTCACCATCGATCGGTCAACACGTATGGACGACGAGCAGACAACGTGTAACTGACAAATGGGCTTGCATACTCGCTTGCTCCCTTGCTCGCTTGCTCACTTGCATTTGTTACTTGCTTGTCAACGTGCAGAGATCAGCGTCTTCTGGACGTCCTCTTTTTTTCCCTTGCCTCCACCACAAGGCTTGCTACATGCGTCATCACTCCATGGAACTCACCGTCAGGCCCTACCTCGCCAGGTAACCGTCGCAGCCGCTGTGCCATGCTGCGCTACGCTCGTCACTCCTTGTTCTGCCTCTCCCTGCTTGCTATGAAGGACCAGAACCGACCGAGCGAAACGAACGTTTCGGCCCCATTCACCCCGACCAAAAGCGGCCTCGGAGCCGCCGGCGAGACCGGTCGGGACCCGCAGCCCTTCCCGCTCCGCCTCTCCCGGCCTCGGCCTCCTGCGTCGCGCCCGGGCCCTCGCATGCGCAGGCGCGGGCGCAGTCGTCGCGGCGCGACCGAGGCCTCGCCGCGCGGATTCCCAGCCCGGGAGACGGGCCCGAGGCCTGAAAGACCTGATTGACCCGCGAATCGGGGGCCCGCGCGGCGATTGGGGGCCCGCCGCGAGCGAGCCATCGGTCGCTCGATCAATGCTCGAACAGAACGGAGGCGAGAAAGCGGGCGCGCTTGGAGAAGCCGCGCGGGCGGCCTTGCGCGAGCGAGCAAGCCCGGAGCCCGCGACCGACGCCCCGGCCGGCGCGGCGCGGCAGCGCGAGCCCCGCGCGGACGCGGCGAGCCCCGGCGCGGCGCAGTCGAACGCGCGGCGCGGCGAGGGCGCGCACGCGACCCGAGCTAGCTAGCTAACGGACGCCATGCCGCTCCAGGAGCTGCTGCAGATCGACGTCGACGCGGAGGGACGCGTGCGCAGGAGGAGGCGGTCCTGGAGCTCGGCGAGCAGCCCGCAGCACCTGAAAGCGCCCGGGCACCTGCTGCAGCACCACCCGCTCGGGACGGAAAACAACAGCGGCACCAACAACAACAATGACGATGCGGATTTTCTGCCACCACCCCCGCCCGCCGTGAAAGACCTCGGCATTGCCTCGCGCTCGCAGACCCTCGATGACTATGGTGAAGATGCCGCGCCCCGAGATCTGGCCGGCAACGGGAACGCCAGCAACAGAGCACGACAGGGCCAAGGTTCGACCAATGACAACATCCGCCTTGCACTCTTGCGAAGCCGCGGAAACGTTCCCAGCCTGGCCGGGCGCACCCACGACGAGGACGACCACGACGAGGAAGAGGAGGACGACCACGATCACAGCGAGATTCTTTCCAATGTTGACGTGAGGCGCGACCTCGACGATGATGCCTATGATTCCGACACCCTCCGGGACATTGACGACCTCCTCTCACCGCAGGGATCGGCGCTGCTAGATCACCACGATGTGTACGAGGAGGAAGACGACGACGACGACGATGAAAACGATGATGGTGGCGCTGCAGGTGACGAGGCCAGTCACGCGAGTAATGGGCATGGAAATCGACAGGTCCCTGGGCCCAAGGATGCCGTCTTTACTCGCAGAATCTCGCACTTGGGCGACGTGCAGACGGACGGTGGGCACTCCGAGGCCGAAGTCAAAGCAGAGAATGTCACGCCCAGTCGCGGTCGGCGCTTTGACTTTGCGAGCACAGCCAGCGACGATAGCACCGTCGATATTCTCAATCTCATCAATGTATCCCGACAAAAGCGTTCCGAAAGGAGGCGAAAAGGTCTCGACCGTATGCTCACACCGGAGAGCGTCTCCAAGCACCTTCGCACGCGCAGCGACACTGACATTTGCGGGTCTGCCGAAAAAGCAGCTCGCAGAAAGGCTGTAAGTACCAAGGGTTGGAAGGCTTTCGGCTCGCGCGACCACCCTCCGCGCCTTTCGACCTTGCGCAAAGTTGTCTCCTCTAGCCGTTCTCTCGCGGCCACCGCAGAGGCTTCGCAAAAGGCACTTGCACAGCGCAAGCGCAGGCAACAGCTTCAGGATCAGGACGATCTGCTTCTCGATACGGGCGCTGCCGAGACACCGGCTGAATCGACGTCCCAAGTCAAGGAGAAGTCACCATCATCACCCACAACAGCGACCACCAAAAAACTTCAGGCTTGGTCTATGGTGGACATTTTGCGTTGGACTCTCGTGTTAACGTTGTGGGCAATTGCTATTGTCAATCCTCATCTCATTGTGGACCTGTCGCGCGCCATGACCGGCGCAACTCTTTCGGTCTCTGCGCCAGCATCATCTTCCCGAGCGGATGTGAAGCCGCCAGTCGAGCTCGCGCCTGTTCGCACCCCACAAGTGGATCTAGAAGAAGACGTGCCCAAACCGTCAGAGGTTGACGAGAAAACGGTGCGTAGTGTCGAGAGGAAAATAACGCAGCAACCTAGGGCCGACGAGCAACCTGCACGTTTCGTCATGCCTACTGAACCCGCGCGAGTAGAGTTTGCGTACCCCAACGCTGATGGAGCTAGCGTGCCGCAGGCAGGGGTCACGTTGCGACTCAAGTTTTTCCACCTCTTTCCAGAACAGCTTGCTCTCCACCGCAACCCGCGTCTGTGTATGAGACTCTCAAATGGCGGCGAAGACACGCTGCTGGGATGTGTCCCAGTAAAAGACGCGCACATGGAGGTCTCACTCAAGTCGCTCCAGTTGGGACCTACTCGCGTGGTTGCAACGCTTGTATCGGAGGCAAAGAAGCTCGGCCGAGCAGCAAGGCAAATGAATGTTGTTTTGATGGATCCCGTTCCGGAGGACCGAGCGCCGCACTCGACGACCACAACGACGACCGAGACAACGACCGACAACGATACGCAAGAGCGCTGCGTTACGACGTGCTCGCGAACATGCACGATGACCTACGAGATGTGATGATTGATTATCTTCGGGACCTTTCTACTCTTTTACCTTTTTTTGTAACACCACTAAAGCCGCACGCTTGCGGGGAAACTTTTGTTAGCTTCTCGCATCAAATCTTGAGCGAACTTGCAAACAAAGAGAAACTACTGTGTCTGGATAACAAAGCACCGATGATCTCAACAAATACGATGGCGCCTAGTTTTTGACTCTTGCTTTTTCTCTTCTCATTCGCTTCCCGACTATTGTTGCCACGTTTTGCTTTTTCTTTTTCGAAGTTGCAGTTGCGTTGCGTTGCAGCAAAAATAAATCAAAAGTTGTGCGAGACATCACGCGCAAGATCATGCGGCGCTTGCTGTACAAAACGCCCTTTTCAGGAAATTGAAAACTGGTCACGGCAAATGACGTGACGCGTGCGAAAGAGCGAGAGATTTTAAGCGCGGAAAGACGAATGAGTGCAGGGTTGCCTCGTTGTATTTTCCTGCGCGAGTCGCCGCCGCAAGGACGTGATCGACCTCAGCCTTGTGACGCGGTGCCTGCCACCCTGACTGACAGATGTCCAGGTATAAGAGACATCCGTGAACCTGTAGCCCAACGAAGCGCATGGCCGGATCCTGCGTCTCAATGGGGCCCTTCCATGAATCCAAGGTGGCACGTACGGACGACCCTGCTGACCACGTGCGTTCTTCCCCGCCAACTTCATGGTACAATTCAGCGGCGTCTAGCACTGTAGCTTCTGCCTCTGGCACAGAAACAAAGTCATCAGTCTTTTCGCTCGCAAAGCGCCCTTCTTGCGCGGCGACAGCCCGTAACAAAGCTAAACCCAGCTGTTCGCGATGCTTGTGCAAGAGCTCGTCTGCGCACGGACACGCTTCCGCGGCCAAGAGCACATTCACCGTTGAAAGCGCAGGCTGCCATGAGTCCGCTGCGCGCGATACCAGGTAGAGCAGAGTATCAAGCCCCCCGCTCGATGCCGACACACCGAGGTCGGCTTGCTCCACTTGTCCCATGACTTCGCAGGTCCCATCTGCAAGGTATTCGCCCAGGGCTCGAGCCAAGACTTGCTCGACGCGTCGCAGTGAGTATCCATTTGGCGATGCGTTTTCGCGTGTCACACACACGAAGCGGGTCATGGCGCGCACACAATTGTGCAAGGCATCACGACACTTAAGGAGCTCCGCCGCAGGTAAATGCGTCCATTGCAGTCTTTCAAGAAGACCTTGCGCCCTCGGCCCAAGACGCTCTGTGAAAAATCGGGTCGCCCACGTAAAGGCTTCCACACAAGCTTCAATGGTCATCTCGAGCGTTGCAGAAGCCTTCTTCGTACTACTGGCAGTCTCTGTCTTTTTCGCCTCTCCACAGGCGCACTTTTCGTTCTCAACCCAAGCATAGCGAGCATCTGTAAAGCAGACTTCAAGCTCGACGCCAAGCATGCGCAAGAAAAAGCTGACAGGGGACGCACTTCCCGCGTCTTCGGTTGTGAGTTGTGGCCAAGCAGGGCCGGCGTGTTCACACAGAGTGCTTGCAAGCGTAAAAATCGAGCACCGGGCACCCGCGTCCAAATGCGACGTGTGTTTGAGCGCAGCAATCACAGCGTTTGCAGCAGGCTGGACAATGTCTTGCGCAGGGCTTGGTGAATCAGTCTTGATGAAGACGTTGTTGCTCCCGTCGACGTCGTTTTTGTTGATTCCATTCGCGTGCGTGTTTAGCAGGGTCACAAGCAAGCTTCCGAGCTCCACCGCGCCATGGGCCACGGATTCGCTCGACACAGCCTTGTGCAGCGCAGTCGCAATACGAGCTGTTTGCTGTAAGCTGACCTGATGGCAGAAAACCTGCAACGCCTGAACAGCTGTCGCTGTTCGCTGTGGTTGCCGCGCCAAGGTCACCTCGACGATCAAGACATCAATCGTTCCAGCATTTAGGCTCGTTTTAGGACCCAAGCTTTGCGCCAACGATGCAAGTGCCAAGAAAAGTTCCTGGGCGTAGTCATCATCAGCTTCGACGAGATCCCTCACGAGCAAGGCTTGCAGGGGCTCGAGGAGGTCTGCATCCTCATTGTCACTTTCTGCTTTCGGGTCCAAAGAGTCACCGTTTCCAAGCGTGGCGAGGATCGTCACAGCCAGCCGTTGGTACGCACCTGCGTCCGCTTCCGTCGCGAGTAGACGCGGCAGGAGCTTGGTCGTCCTGAGCACCTCTCGCAGGCGGTGGCTGTGCGCCTCGAACTGGGGTCTCGGCACATGACGCGCGAACACGAGCAGGCCAGCGATGGCCGCCTCGTCGGTACCCTGTTGCAGGAGCTTGAGCGCAGCCTCCACCGCCGTCCCGGCCTCGGCAGCCTCGGCGGCCTCGGCCATGGCCACCAGCGCGCACAGCCTGCCTGGGTCTTCAAGGTTTGTTGCTTCTTGTTGCTGGCGAAAAGAGACCCAACCTTTCACCACTTTCAAGGTGCGGCAGACCCGATACGATCCCGCCGCCGTCACAGACACCTGCAGGAAGTGGCGCGCGTGGCCGGCCGGAGCTTCGTCGTACGCGCGCTCAAGCCGCTTGTTGTTGCTGCTGCGGCTGCTG
This sequence comes from Aurantiochytrium sp. KH105, assembly GCA_003116975.1. Lineage (NCBI taxonomy): Eukaryota > Bigyra > Thraustochytrida > Thraustochytriidae > Aurantiochytrium > Aurantiochytrium sp. KH105. The sequence goes on from BGKB01000123.1 coordinate 51,013, forward strand.
CGGCCGCTGCTACTGTCGAGCTCAGTCAGATTCCAGCGACCATGCGGCGCTTCGTGCTCTTTGGCGACTCGCTCACGCAGGAGGGCTTCATGCCCGGATACTGGGTGCAACGTGTCTCGCACCGTGAGTTCGCTCGTTCGCTTGTTCGCTCGTTCGCTTGTTCGTCTGCTCGCTTGCTCGCTTGAATCGCTCGCTGGCTTACTGGCTCGCGGGCAGGCGTTAAAGTTGATAATCCTGCGCGGCTTCGTCTGGCAAAGATAGAGAATCGGTAAACTCACGCACGCTTTGTTGGATGGGAGCTTGCTGCAGAGTACGTCCGGCGCGCAGATGTTCTGAACAGGGGTTTCTCCGGGTACAACACTCGCTGGGCTCTGGAGTTGCTGCCTGAGATTGAAAAGGACGTCAAGGATGCGGCTCTGGGCACCATTTTCTTCGGGGCAAGTAAGTTTTTTGGGGGGTTCTGCGCAACACTTGGATCACTTGTATGTGTAGGAGTGATGCCAACGTTTTTGTCTGCGCAAACAATGACACACAGACGATGCATCCGATGACGTGCAGCACGTCCCCGTGGATGAGTATGGTGATAATCTCAAGTCAATCGTGGAGTCCTTTCGCAAATGTGGGTGCGAGCACATTGTCTTGATCGCCCCCCCGCCGCTCGACGAGGCCCTCTACGCCAAAGAATTCATCGAAAAGCGGAACAAGACAAAGATTGATCGCAAGAACGAGCTCGTCGCCAAGTACGCAGCCAAGTGCATGAGTGTCGCAGACGAGCTCGGTGTCGCTTGCGTGCCGCTCTTTGACTTAATCAAGGACCGCGCCACCAAGGACAGCGTCGAACTTGCCCACTTTTTTAGCGACGGACTGCATCTGAACGCGCGTGGCGGGGAGATCCTTTTCGATGAACTCATGCTCGTGCTTCAAAAGACCAAGCCCGAGTTTTGCGTAACGCCTTGCAAGTACACGGGGAATCCGGCCAATTCGGGTTCATCGTGCCCCAAGCTGCCTCCTTTCGGGCCATGGTGGGACAAGATTGACCCCAAGGCCGGGCTTGGTACAGTCTTGCCTTCTGGTGGCGATCAAGAGGAGCCAGCGGCGAAAAAGGCCAAGGTCGACGCGTCTGAAGGCGCGAACTAGAGACCCCACGTCGCGGGTGCAAAGTGAAGCTAGCAAACTTTTATCTTGTTCATGTGCTAGTTGTGATGTGAATCGAAAATAAAAAATTCTTACATAGTTTCGCAGATTCAAGTTTGTTCATCAATTCTCACATAGTCTTGCAGATTCAAGTTTGTTCATCAATTCTCAGTTACTTAGCTTTGAGTGAGCGCAAGGTTTTCGAAGCGGCTTTGCGCGCGAGGTGTTTCGTCGGAGATTTCGATGGGTGCGAGATCATTCATTGCTCCTGAAGAGTACTGGCGCTCTCGCGCCTCCGCGGGACCCTCGGGCATTTGAGAGTTGTACATGAGCACACCACCAACGATGACGAGTAAAGCAAGCACATAGAGGGGCGCAATGGCGTCATGGAAGATGAGATGGCCCGCGAAGACGGCCCAGACGTCCGAACTCAGCAGCGAGATGTTGAGAAATGCTGCATCAAAGGTCTCGAGGAACTTGGAAATAGAACTGTACATGCCAAAGAGACAGACTACATAGCCCAGTATAAAGGTCCAAACTTTTGCTGGCCACGTATGCGCAGCGCTCAAGGTTTCGTGCTCTGTGGCCGCGACCTGGATTCCCGCAAAAAAACAACCAAATGAACCCAAGAGGAACAGGTACTCGATGCGATCGTGACGCTTTACCATGACTTCTTGGGCTACATTGCTCACGGCATAGCACGAGGCTGCAAGGACGACGAGCGCGTCGCCAAGCGCTGGATTCGAGCCACGCGTTTCTGACTCGGATCCGAGACCAAGGTCGATCAGAACGACCATGCTAAGGCCGCAGAGACACATGAGGACGCCAGCGAAATTGCGTCTTCCGTACGTGACGCGCAGGAAAAATCTGCTAAGGACCATGACGACCGGGATGGAAAAACAATCCAACAGTGTTGCGCTCGCGATCGTTGTGTATCTGTACGCGAGAACGGCGAGAAAGTTTCCCTGAACATCCGCCAGCGCGATGAGCGCGTAGACGTACCAGGGCGCAGCAAGGCTCGCTTCATGCTTTTGCTCAGGGATGGTGTCACCTTCGACATCCCGAAGCCTCGAGTCCGCGCCGGGACCGACACGGAACTGCGCTGCTAGCTCCTGGTCGCGTCGTTTTCGCCTCGCCCTCCGGAACCAGAACGCCCCGTATATCGTAGCCAAGGCAGCGTACATGATAAAGTTTTGCAGGCCGGGCACGCTCACGTCAGCGCCGCGGAAGAGGGCCTCCGAGAAGACACCGGTCCCCGTGAGCAGCAGCGAGAGCAACTGCCCAAGGACCACGCCGTGCCACTTGCGCCAGCAGGTCCTGCATCCTCCTCCCATTTGTCCACTTCGACTGCTGCTGCTCATCCCATGCCCGGAAGACTGTCTTCTCCGCCGCCGCAGCGCGCCCTCTTCGCGTTCTGCGTCTGTCTCGCCGTGCGCGCCGCGCAAGGGGCCCTGGGCTACGCCCTGCTGGTGCTGCTGCTGCAGCTGGTGCTGGTGCTGCAGCTGCTGCAGCTGCTCCGGCAAGGGTCGCGCGGGCGTCCCCATCATCATCCTCGCCGCCTCGGCCCGGGCTTCGCTCTCCGCGCCGCCCTCCGCGCCCTCCTCGCCCGCGCGCACGAGGCTCGCCAGCTCCATGGTTCTGCCGCCCGTGCCATCCCTCCGGACCCGCGCAGCGTGCACGCGGATACCACTCGTCCCGGAAAGGGTCCCCGCGGGGTCCCCGCGCGCACACGCGCCCGCACACCCCGCGCGGGGACCCGGTGTGCGCCGGCCGCCGGTCCGGGCCGGACCGGAAGCGGCGGCTTCCCAGGCGGGGTCGGTCTGTGCGGCGTCGCTATCTTTCTACAGTTAGATTGGTGCGGGCGCGGCGCAGAACCCGAACCCGGACCCGGAGAAGGACCCGGAGAAGGACCCGGAGAAGGACCCGGGGGCGGCGGGAGCAGGATGGAGGCGCAGGCGGCGGCGGCGGCGCGCGTGGGCGCGCTGCAGCGCGCGCTGGCGGCGGCGCCCGCGACGCACGGCGCGCTGGCGCGCGGCGAGGCCGCGCGGCGCGCGCTGGCGAGCGGCGACTTCGAGCTGGCCGCCTTCAGGAGGCACGCGCGCGGGGACGTCGAGGAGACCACCGTCGTCGTGCGCAAGACGCAGCCTGGCCAGCAGCAAGGCCAGCAGCAAGGCCAGCAGCGCGTGCAGCACATGCAGATGCAGGGCCAGCCGCGTGGTCTCGCGTGGGACGCGGCGTCGGGCCAGGTCGACCGCTGCGAAGTCGTCGATTCCGACCTCGAACACCGCCAGATGATCCTCGACGCCTTCTCCTGATCAAGTGATGGAGGGATTACCGAGAGCCACGGAGCCTTTTTTTTCAGCTGAAAGGCTGTCGGAAACATGTACACGTACGAGCACGGCTTTCGGCTTTCAGGCTCGGACGATGATCGCCACCAGACTGTCAGATAAACGGCAGACAGACAGGCAGGCAGGCAGGCAGGCAGACAGACAGACCTTCATTATTATTATGCAAGACGAGAGTCACAATCGAGTCGAAAAAATCCGAAAGTAACCACGTAAACCACCAATAAATCTATTATGGATTTCTCAATCAAACCAGTTCGTTCCAGCCGACATCTTCACTCGCTTACGTTGAACGGTGCAGGAGTTGTTGCGCAAGCAATGGCATGTTCGCAGCGGCTGCGGCTGCTGCTGCAGCTGCGGCGGCTGAGTCTTTGTTTGAATTGCCTCCTAAATTCATGCCGTTCACTTGGTGAGCTCGCAGTTGATTGAGGAGATCTGAAGGGTTTGCTCCCGCGCCAAGCCCAAGGCCTGCATTGGCCCCAACGCCACCGCTGCCGCCGCTCCCGCCAAGGATACGATCCATCCCTGGATGCATCATGTTCATCATGGGCCCTCCTCGTTGTTGTCCTCCCACGCCGCCAAAGAATGGTGGCAAATGAGGCTGGTGCTGATGCTGGTGCTGATGATGTTGTTGTTGCTGGTGCTGATGATGATGCGGATGAAATTGCTGTTGGAACCGCTGCTGCTGTTGCTGCTGCTGTTGAAGCTGCTGTTGGCGTTGTTGCTGAAGCTGCTGCTGCTGATGTTGCTGGATCTGCTGCTGGATAAGCTGCAAATCAAGTCCCGGAGTTCCGAGGTGATGCGAGGCTTGCTGCTGGTGGTGCTGCTGGAATAGCTGTTGGCGATGCTGGTCCAGCTGACGTTGCTCACGCAGTTGCTGCTCCTGCTGCTCTTTGCGGAATTGCTGCAATTGCAGCTGCAGCTGCATTTGACGTTTCAGCTCGTCTCGCTGCTGCTGCTGTTCCTGCTGCTCTTTCTCCTTTTGTTGCTGCTGGTCGGCAAACGAACGAACCAATGCTTTGACAAGCGCCATGTCAGCCGCGTCAAGCGTTGGCAAGCGCTCCATAATGTGCGCACTCACCGCAGGTGCCTGGAGGAGGCCGATAAGGGCATCGCGCGTCCCAGATTGGCATTCCAGCTTCTGCGCGACGGTTTCTGCACTCCCAATCTGGTTCGGATGAATCTGAGACTCAATCTTGTCGTCTCGCTTGCCGTGAACGTGCAAATGCCTCAGGAAACGGAGCAAAAGCTCAAAGAGAATGGTGGCCGCTTCCTGGACACCGAGATCGGGAGGCATGCTCGCATTGGCGAAAAGCATGCGCCAGAGCTCGCGCGAAGATGTCTTGCCAAGGTCAAGCGACCGTGCGACCTGACGCCACTCCTCCACGCTTTTAATGATGCTTGCGAGGCTTCGCTCCTCGGGAACCACTACTTGCAATCTCTTTGCGCCGTCACGTGCTGCCTGCAAGTTGTTTTCCGTGACACTGCGAAGCATCACCTGCGTTCCGTGGGTCGTGGTGACGCAAGACTTGCTGGCCGACTCTGATTGAATCGTGCGGACGTGATCGTACGCGGCCAGAAAACCACTTCGACCCTGATCTACGAGATATGGAACATCCTCGCGCTGGCAGCAATCTTGGCAAAAGAACCGATGCGAGCTCGAAGCTAGACGCTCCATGGCCTCGTCCCCAAGCCCAATGCAGACACCGTGAAACCATTCACTGCAGTTTTCGCAACACAGCATTTTCAGGTTAAAGTCGCTCGTTCCAAAGTCCGGTTTTCGACAGCTGCAAAACAAGTTCACCATGGGCTTCTTGCCGCTGCGCAGACAACAAGCTGGGCAAAAGAAGTGCTTCACCTCTCGCGCTTCGTGCAGAGAGATACCAACGCACAAGGGATGGTACCAGTCAGAGCAGTCCTCGCACTGCACCATGGGGTCATTGGCACCGTGGTCCTTTTGACAGTAGCAATATTTGCCCTCCTTTCGCGGCGGCTTGTCCAGCACCTTGCCATCGTAGATGCATGTCGGGCAGTGGAAACTACCAATCTCCTGGACCCGTTCTTGGGTCGTCGCAAGACAGTGCGGATGGTACCACTCGTCGCAAGAATCGCATGCAAACATGAACACGTTCGGCAGATCCGGCTTCCGGCACACGCAATAGAGCTTGGTCTTACTCGTGCCACGGCGCTGAGCCTTGTCACCATCACCGCGAACTTGGTGTGCTAGAGCTTCCTGGTCAATGCTAGCATAGGATCCGCGGAGCACGGCCCGCAAAACCTCGCGATCTTCGACAGTTCCCGATTTTGCATGCTCCTCGAGTTCCGACGGCTGGAGGGACTTACACAAGAGAAGATGGTCAGAACAATGCTGCCGCCACGCCCGAACCGCTGCGATGTAGCACGATATCTCGCGCATATCTTGAAAGTTGGCCTCCAAAATCCCGAGCGCCTTGCCGTCCTCGATGAACTTGAGTAGCTGCGCTTCGCGCCAGCGATCACCACTGTTTGGTGCGTCCATGCGCTCAACAAGAGCGCGCGCGTCTTGGAGCCAAATGTTGATCTTGTCCATGGCTGCGCGCATCTCGGCCTCCATCTCGCGAGAAGGCTTGAACATGAGCTCGGCAAGACTTGCATCAAGACGAATCATTTCCATTGCATTCGTGGCCTCCTGGCTTTGCCGCAGGTAGCGCTTCTCCCATTCCATCACCATGTTGACGCGTTTCTTGAACGTCTCTGCAATCGGGTGCGCTTCCATCGCGGGTGAAAGGGGAGGCTTGGCGTCCAAGTGTTTTTTGGCATCGCGCGAGGCTGCCCGCGGTTCGCGCTCCACCAAAGACTTGGCGCCTTGCAGCCATTTGCAGGCTTCGGCAAGGGCCACGGCTTCCTCGGCCTCAGGACTCACACGGACTCGAATATTCTGCGCAAGATTCTCCTTGGCCTCCCACAATGCCGCGGCGGCGGCTTCGTTGAGCGGATCACTCGCCAGCGTTTCTTTGAGCAGAAGCGCATTCCCCTCCCAGTCAAGAGCAGCTTGTGCGCGACTTGCCAGGGCCGCCACTTCGGGTATGCGGGAACTTGGGCCCCCGAACTTGGACACGAGAGTTTCGACGTCTTTATGTCTTGGCCATGTTGACGAATTTGACCGCGACGCAGCCATCATTTGCGCCGCATCGCGACGAAGCGATTGCAGAGCCTTGCCGCAGACCTTGAGGGCCTCCAGCTCGGTGCACTTGCTAATTTTCAACTCCTTGGCTGCGTCCAGTAGCATTTGTGAAGCCTCCGCCCCCGACTCGCCCTTGCTTTGCAAAGTCTGCAAAACAGCGACCGCTCCGGGCGCAAGCGTGTACTCTGTCGAAACCATACGCGCCTCGCTTTGTCCATTCATCTCGCATAGCTCCATTAGACTGTCGTGCGGAAGACGATTCAGGTCCGCAAGCGCGACGCCCGCGGCGGCCTCCTCGGGGAGATACTCGGTCCACACAGCCTGTCGCCACTTGTTGAGTGCCGTCAAACGCTCCGTCAGCTGATCGAGCGTGGCCTCGAGTCTTGACCACGGCACAATGTGCAAGACCTCAAACGTGCCAGGATCCTTGGCTTCGAGCGCGTGCAAAAGACAAAAGGCAGTCGGTTTCTGGCCGCGCGCCAAGGGCTCTGCAACGTCCGCTCGACGCACCACCACAGAGAGAGTGCAGAAACGGCGACACACCTTGCACTGCAGCTGGGCATCACCGCCGTTTGCGCCGCCCATACGCGACATGACTGTTGAATTTTCGGCGCGCTCGCGACCATCAATGACACGATTCGAGACGCGGCTCTTTTGTTGCACCGTTTCCGCCGTTGCAGACGCCGGTCGCTGTACAGCCGTGGACATGCGGGACATAGGCCCTGCTGCGCCTGCCGCGCCCTGCTGCTTTCGAGCGCTCAGCCGCGCCTGCACCAAGTGTTGCGGTTCTTCAGAGATGACCGTCATGCCAGCATTTTCGCAGCGCTGACGCAGATCGAACTCAGCATGCACAAGCTGCGCCAGAGAGGGGTACAACTTGCGAGCGAGAGCAAACGCCTCGTTGTCCTGTGATTTATCCCCCACATCCGTGGCCCCTGCGGCGGCTCGAGTTGCCAGCGAAAGCAGTAGTGTGCTGTGCGCAATGACTGGATTTTTGTTCAGTGCAATGTACCGCTCCACGCAGGCGTCACCAAATGGGAGCCAGCGCGGCGTGGCAAAGTTCACCGCCTCGGCGCAGTTAATGCCATGATTGAACCCACCATGATAGGCCTGCGGGAAAGTGAGAACAAAGTCGCCCGGGCGCTGAATCAAATGATAGACAGGGGCTCCTGCCTGAGCGACCTCGCCAGGATTGAATTGCGTCACAATACCCGTCAACACATCAGGACGCGCCGAAAAGAGATCCGGAGTCAGCTTTCGCGCTGCGTCCTCAAATTTAGCTGCTCCAGAAGACGGAACGCCGTACCAGGTCTTGGGCGCGCCCCAGTGGTGGTAGTTGATGGACGCAAAGTAGTGGTCCTCGGTGTGCCAGCAAAACGAGCTGAAAAACATTCCCATGTACAACCAAGGCACAATGACACCCGTGATGTCCTCTCCAACATATTGCAACAAAGATCCCGGGAGCTTGGGAAAGTTGTTCAGGTTCCATGGATCGTTGCGGTACTTGCTGATTTCGGTCGGAGGGATTGGGGGGTCCATGTAGGGTGTCGGGCGGTCTGGGGTTGGAAATCCCGATCCAAATGTGCCCGTGTCGAGATCGCTGCCGTAAGAGACCTTGAGATCTGTAAGGTTCATGTCGGTCCGCGCCGTTTCAGAGATAAGACGCCAATACTCCTTTTCGAGAGCCTCATCGCCAGCAGGGGTCCCGGCCTTTGCCAAGGCTTCGGCCACAAACGACGCGGGCGATTCTTTTGCGCGATTGAGATACTTTTCCTGGAACGCAGTGCCCATTTCCTCGTACTCGGGGATGCTATAAGTTTGTCCTTCGCCAAAACCAAAGGAAGCGATTCGTTTCGGCACGCCAGACTTTTTCGCTTTGCTGGCTTTCTTTCTTCGCGCTGTCGCATCTACCATTTCGAGGTCTCCGTCTTGCTCTTGCTTCACATTCGCTAGTGCCTCGTCCTTGCTCTTTTCTTGAACTTCTTGTTGCTGATGCTGTTCCTTTTCTTCTTCCTCGTCACCATCTTCGTCTTCATCTTCATCTTCATCATCGTCGTCTTCCATGCAAACAGAGCAGAACCAATCTCCCGAGGGAATTTGACGTAGCGCAGGCTGCAAACAGTTGGCGTGGTAGCCATAGTTGCAACCATCGCAAAGGAGCATTGTTGCCGGACTGTCGGCACGAGTGCAAATCTGACAAATGCCCTCGAGTGCAGCTTCGCGGGCCAGCATGCGGCTCGAACCGGAGGCGAGAAGCATGAGAAGAGTTTCGCGATCAACAATGTCCTCGTGCGACAGGGTGCGAGCCCCGTCTTCGTAAGTGTACCGTACCTTGAAGGATTCTGCGTCAGGGGTCTTTTGAATCATGAGCAGGGCGTTTTCTTCGACCTGCTCGCGGTTTGTATGGTCAAATTTGGGAACATCTTTCGGACCAAGAAGACCCTCCATGACCTGGCCCACCAGGCAGTCTCGAATGTCCGGAAAGTACTTGTAAAATATTGCGCCCAAGACGATATCTGGGTCCCCGCGTGGTGTCAGGCGCTGGCAAAGCCGAGGCTTCTTGACGCGAATCGTCCGTGTGCGTTCGGCACTACGCCGAATCAGAGTTTCGACTTTGGGTGCTCGGCCACGGCGCTTCTTGCGGATTGGCTCACCGTCCTTGCCGAGAATGGTGCCAGTCGTGACGCTTGCGTCCGGTACAAAGTGGACTTCCACATCTTCATGTGCAAAGGTTGGCTCATCAGCAGTAGTTGCCTCGTGAGTCGCTTTCCGGATTGCAAAGTCCGCGGCGATATCGCCAGCCTGGCCCGCGCGTGCACCTTCGATACCTCGTGCCGTAGCCCGCAGTGCACGCGCAAGGAGGGCCTCCACATTATCGCCGTCAGAATCAAAGACCGGGCAAGTGGAGACGCTCTTTGTCATTGTCGCCGTTGTCAGCGTCTCTTCCTCCTTGACTTTTTCCTTTGACCCGGCCTCCTCCGTCTCTCCGGCCCTCCCCTCCTCTTCATCTTCATCGTCTTGCAGAAGCACAAAGGGAAGAATGTAGCGCTCATAGGCGTTGGCGAGAGTTTGATGGAGCGACTCTTTTCCCGACGGAACCGTAAGATCATCCGACTTGAGCGCGCCCTCGTCGGTGGATGCAAGTGCCCCGCCGGTCTCCGACTTGAGACTTGTCGGAGGGAACATTGCGAGCGTGACCTTGCGCCAAAAGGCGTCACGAGCTGCCATGTTGGCGAGTTTTGCAAGCTGCGGGGCCCCGCCGAGGTCTTCGACTGCGCGGTACAGCTTGAAGAGTCGTAGAGGCTCCTCTCCGCTTGCTTTGAGGACGCTGGGGACGGTGGGCAAAGGGCGGTCGCCCATGGGTGCGCCGCGCTTAAAATGAAACTTGCGGACATCCATGAGAAATTCGCGCTCCACGCGCGCGACTCCGTCCACCTTTGTCAGGTTTTGCACACGCGTGTGGAAGCGAAATTGCGCAGGGTCGACGGCGAAGAAGGGTTTCCACCCTTGCGGCGGTACGATTTTGCATATGCCGGCCTGCTCGGCCTCGTCTCGAATCGACGCGATGAACTTCATCGGATTCTGGAACTCCTCCGGAGACGGGTAGTACACAGGGGCCTCTTTGACGAGCTCCATGGTCTTCGTCTTTCCCGCCAGGTCCGCCGCGCCTGCACTGCTTCGCGCTCCGCCTCCTCGTCCTCGTCCTCCTCCTCGTCGTCGTCGCGCGGGCGGGCGCTGCTGACCGGCGCGCGGTCGTCAGCGACGCTGGCGCGGTCCCTGAAAAGGACGGCGACGAAGACGACGAGATGGACGACAAGCACGATACGGACGGCGACGAAATTTGCCTCGCGGCGCCGGGCGGCGCAAATTACGAGGGCCTGCGCCCGCGAAGGCTGCGCGCGATCGGGGCCGCGACGGAGACCAATACGAGCGAGCGAGCAAGCGAGATCGGGAGAGAGAGAGAGAGAGATGGAGAGTCCGCGCCGCGGGGATGGCGTCGGGTTTTCAAACCACTCAAGCAAGGACGAGCGAGCGAACACCGCGCGCGCGCCGGGCGCCGATTTTATTTTATTTTCACAGGCCGCGCGCCCGCCGCACCCCCGCCGCACCCCCGCCCCTTTCGCGCGCGCCGCGGATCGCTCGAGCCCCCGCGCAGCCGCCGCGGAGCGTCGGGATGGGAGAGCGAATTGGTGCCGCCAACTTGAAATCATCGAGCTCCTCTTTTTCCCGCGCCGCGCCTGGCCCGTGCAGGCCGTACCGGACCCGGAGTCATTTTAATCTTATACCTGCCGGAAATGGAGCGGGGTCCGGTCGGGGTTTCCGCGTCACGGAAGGGGCCGGGCTTTGCGAAACGGAAGGAACAAAATGTCCGGACCCAGCAGCGCTTGTGTGCGTGGCGGATGATGAGGCTTTACTTTGTGCCGCCTGAAAGAAGGTGGGCGAGGGCGGCGGAGGAAAGCGACGAGGAGGGGAACAGTGGAGGCTTTGGGGACGGGAAGAAGGGTGTGTATGTACGGTGGAGAAGTCCGCACTATCGAGACGGCACTGGAGGTTTTCTAAGAAGGAGATGCATACATACTACTACTAGGCTGGCTGGTGATCGATCACCTGAGGCCGCAGAAGCGCATCGTGTGTGGAGGTGACCTTTTCGACAAATGTAGGCAGAGCGATGTTAAAACTAGACCTAGCTCTGGTCACGTGGTGGAGTGCTTGAAATTTGGCGAAATCGAAGCGACGGTCCGCCTCGGGTCAACCCGGTGACCCTCTGGGGACCAGACGCCGCGCCCTCGGACGAAAGAGCCTTAGCATGACGATTTGCACGCCTTCTGCGCTACTTTCCACCATTCCCAAAGTACTCGCGCTTTTACATCATTATCCGCGCTCATGCTGTTTCGCGTGGGCCCCCGTCACCGCCCCATGGTTGACATTTTCTCCTCACTTTTCTCCCCCACCCGCCCCCTCCACAAAGTATGTATGCCCCGAGTCCTCGAATTCCAGCTCTTCCTCCCTCTCGCGCCAAAACTCCTCCTGCGCGCGGCACGTTTTTCTCGCGCAACCGGCACGCCGCCTCGGGCCCTCCCGCGGCGAGCGCGCCTCCGTCTCGGCCGGGGCGGGCGCCCAGAGCCCGGGCTCGAAGGGCCGGCGTCCATCGCGAGACTTGGTCTTCGCCGGAGGCCGTCGCATCCACCCCCACAGTCCAGTTCGGCCTCTTTGAATGACGCGCAACGCAAGGCAACTCGTCACTTCTGTATAACTGTAAATAGAGAGAGAGCAAAGGAGAGCGGCAACAGCGACGCGGAGGAGGACGAAGCCGAGGACCCGAGCAGCGGCGGCAGAACTGGATCGAGGGCGGCGCGGAGACGGCGGCGGGGCGCGGCGCGAGAAAGGCGGCGGCGGGAAGAAGCGCGGGAGAAGGCGCGCGGAGCATGCTGCAGCTAGCGCTGCGGCCCGTGGACAGGACGGATGTGGCGGCGCTTGGACGCAGGGCCGGCGCGGCGGCGAACGAGGGCCTCCGCGACGGCCACTTTTTGGTGAGCTTGGCGTGCACGGCGGCGGCGATCGCAGGCGTCGTGGCGTGGATGAGGCAGCCCGTGGACCCCAGCGTGCTACAGCTGGCCGTGGGCATCGTCATCCTCGCCACCATGTATAGACCTGACTCGGCGCAGGCGGCCAAGCGCGAGGCGCTGCGCCAAATGCAGGCGGCGCTCTCTTACTTTGTCGCGGCTGAGCGCGAAATCTTCCGCGAAGTGCGCACCAGCCGCAACGCGCTTGCCCAGGAGTTCAACATTTTGCAGCAGCAAATCGACGACCACGGCGGCTGGTGGCGCTCCTGGACGAGCTTTCTTCGTTACGAAAGAATCATCCGCGATACATCCACATTGGAGCATCTGGCGCTACGGACGAGCAACGCAGTAGGAAGCGCGCTTTCGGGTCCGCTCGCGGAATCTCTCGTGCAGACGCGTGGATTTGGTCCCATTGTCTTTGTTTGCCTCGCCTCCCCTGTTGCGGGTCAGACGCAACGCCAGCTTGCCCTAGCCTTGCTTGCCTCGCCGCAAAAGCCGCCCATGCACCTCCGGGTCTTTGGCATTTACTTTTTTGGCACCCTCGTTACGCGTTTTAGTGCTGCGCATGCTGTCGTCTCCCTCTTTCCGGACACGATCGAGTCACCGCGCATCGTTGATATGCGAGCTGATCTGCTTCGCCTGCAAGCACTCGTGAAAGTCAAAAAACATGAACTTAAGCGCATCACGCATGGACAGCTTCGCCTCGAGCATCCTTTGCGCAAAACACAGTCAAAGAAAAAAGTGCCAACGAATGCAAAAACAGCCACATCGATCCCCAAACCTGACGCGGCCACCCCAAATAGTCTCCCCCAAACCAAGGCAGATGAACAAAGTAATCAGAAGAGAGCCCACATCGACATGCAAGGTCCAGCGAAAGTCCCGAAAGCGGCCGTAGCGAGTGCTGCTTAAAGAGCTTGAATCCTACCCCTTCCTAATTCCCTCCTCGACAAAAGAGGTACTGAAAACGGGCCGACGGCCCTTTTGATGAACTCGACTCCCATTTGTAGCCAACATGACATAATAATCAATGATACCAGGGTATACTACTGCTTTCTTGGGCCGTGCGGACGATAATAACGAACGAGAGCCAAAGGGCTTGTCCTCCAGCACAAGCTACCCCGCGCGAAACTGTCAGTGAACATTGTTTTGAGGTCGTGACTTTAAAAAAAAAGAAAAAAAGCTGAAGCTTGTTGGCAAGTTGGTGTCCATATCTTCTTGGTCCCATCCTAGTGACCTAAGCTGCCACTGCTGCAGCTGCTGTGTCCTTCGGTGCAAGCTCTGCTGCCTTTGTCATTCTTCCAGCTTGCTCAAGAGCCTTCTCTCGGGCGCTTAGCTGCCCGAAGAGCAAATTGACGCGTTTCCTCAGCAAAATCGTCCTGAAAACTCCCAATCGAGATGCGCTCGCATCCTTTCAGCCTCGCCCCATCTAGATTTTGACGCCAATTTCAAAAGCTTCTCGACTTTCTCTCTCAATAAGGATCAATGAAATCGCTGCCAAAGGTTGAACTGTAATCAGGACGTCGCGCACAATCTGGTGGTTTCGCTGGAAGATCGTCGAGTGCATATTCTGTCTGGTACATCGCTTCTTTCATCTCGCACGCAGGCTGATCATCACTTGCGAGCCTTTGGTTGATGTTGACAATGACAATGCGTTGTCTGAATCAATCGTTTTAAAGGCTTGCCTTCACTCTCGCGGGCGTCATCACGCGAGTCAACTTCCATCGAGGTCGGGCCTTGTATGAGCAAAAGAAAAGAAAAAACACAACAAAAAATAAGGATAACGACAAAAGAGATAATCAAAAGCTCTGAAAAGGATCATCATCAGAGGATTTGAAGGGATCTTTCGAGGCACGATTGAAGCTGAGACTGGCTTCGCCCGATGCAGATGCAAAGGGGAAGGCGTCAGAAGACATGTTGCCCGGATCACTCATCTCGTCGTCACTGACTTCAGATTTTCCATCATTCATATTCTCCCAGCCCTTCGAATAGCGAATGATGATTTTGGGAACGAAAATGAGCATGACCGTACCCGCTGAGGTGACAAAGATGATAAAGACCTGCAGGATAAAGTTTGTTGTCGGGTCGGATGATGTAGAGAGAAAAACCGGAATTGAGATTGCCAAAACCTCGAATGCAGCTATGACTGCAATCGTAATGTAGCGACCTTCGTTGAACTCCGAGGGGATGTTGCGACTACGGAAACTGAGATAAAGACCATACACGAGCGAAAGGCCAAGAGCTGCAATAATGGGCGCCGCCAGCTCGAGAGATCGGTCAGAGCGGCACGCGCCGTAGGACTCGAGCACATTACCCTCCTCGTCAGTTTCAACAATGACTCGCGTGTACCGTAGCGGCTCGGTGGCCCACCAAAACGCGAAGAGACACACCAGGAGCGCAAAGAGACAAAGCTGGTAGATGCGCAGCTTGTTGTTGGTAATGTACTGAAGGCGCAAACGCTCATCGTTGAAAACCCGAATCTGCCGCCATGTCTTGAGCCATAGCGAAGAGTAAACAAGGGCAAAACCTGCACTGTAGAGCGCCGGGGCGAGCATGCAAGAGAGGTCGAGACGTGCGTCAAAGGCTCCCGCGGGGATCGCCGCACCCTCTTCATCAATGTCAACCCCTGTAAGCTGCGAGGGCCCGACGATACCGTCATCCTGAAACGCAAGCGGAATGATGGCCGAGAGCGACAGCATTCCACCGAGCAGAATCTGCAAGAGGAATGGAGGAGATGCCACAAGTAAAAGACGGCGACGCTTGTTTCGTTGTACCCAAATTACCATGGCAATGCAAAAGAGAAGCGCCAGGCTCGTCAGCGTGTACGCAAAGACAATAAATGCCAGAGGGACGAGCTGGGTATTTTCATTGGGGGTGAGGATGGAGTCCCCGTCGCAGGTGATCGAGGCGAGCACCTTGTAATTGGTCTCGGAGACAAGGTCGTTGAGTCCGTAGAGTGCCAATGCCCCCTCTGCGGCGAGCGGAGACCCCTCGAGGACAACTTCGGTGCCATCGATAATCTCTGCTGCGAGAAAACCAATGAATCGCGTATTATCGATACCAAAGTCCTTGCCAGTACGGTTGCAGCCACCATTCGCGCCGGATGTGTATAACTTGCGCGCAATAAGGTCAATAGTATCAACAACCGGGTAGCACTCGACACTGGATTGGAACGTGAACGAAGGTTTCGTCGCGTCATAGGCATTGTCGGCCTCAAAGCAGGCTTGAATGGCCTCGGTTGTAGGACCGACATAAGTGGGCGACGAAGAAGACGGGTCGACACTAAGCTTCGCCCATTCTGTAAGGTCCGGAATGCTTCCAAGTATGGGCATGATGCCCAAGCTGAATGGAGTCGCGGCAATGGCACTCTTTTGCGCATCAATCGTGTCCACGCAGGTAACCCAGGGGATATTGCAGCTCCAGCCTATAGAGGTTGAGAACCGCAACCTGCGAAAACGCAGCAGAAATTCATCCGTAACGTTCGAGTTTACCACGACAATGTGCATGTCTTCATTCGGAAGATCACCAGCGACAGCAGGGTTCGCCGAGGCCATGGCCGTTTCTTGCCAATTGCGACTGTTATTGTTGACAAAGAGATCCTCGAGGATGGAATTTGGAATGTTGATTCCATTTTGCCCCGCTTCGTTCGTCCCGCTGCTCGTGATTTGACAGGCGGCCGTTGACTGTTCCGAGGCAGTCGCGCCGCAGAGATTCATGAGAACGCCAACGCCGACGCCAGCATAAGGAAGACGAATCATGTCGTTGTCGGAGGGATATGCTTGAATTGCTTCATCAACCGCAGAACCAAGCATGACGGCAATGCCTTCGGTGGCTGCCAGCGCGTACGCGGCTTCACTTGTGGTTTCGATAAAATCTTCAAAGGCAACGTCTGTTCGCTCCGCCTCGTAGACAAGCTGGTACTGTGCAAGGATATTCTTGAGAGACGCGGTACCAAAATACGAGGCCTTGGTCCCCGACAGGTCGACAGCCTCGTACACCAATTCGTTGTCGTAGGTCATATCGGCGCGAAGACGCGCCAGAACGGTTTCGCGGACCTCGTCTGGAAGAGGCGCAAAGGCGAGGCTTGTGGCGATGGCTCGCGGCACATCGTTCTCATAAAACCATTCGAAAAAGTTTTGCATGGCCAAGACATTCTCACGCTCGGCACCTTCGCGCGTTTCACTCTTGAGAATCACAAAATACGTGTAGCCGACAATGGGCCAGGCCTGCGAGTTTTGAGCATTGTTTACCTCCACAATAAGGCGCTCTTCTTCCAGGTCACTTTCAAAATTGAGGCCCTTTTCCACTAAAGCGTTTGACACGGTCTCGGTATTTGCCACGACCGGTGCAACGCCGTCCGACTTGCTCAACGATGCGAAGGAGATACCGAGCGAGAGAGCTTCTCCAAGAACCGAATAGCTGATTGAGCTCTCTTGCGTGGCGACGTAGCCGGCAACACCCTCGTTGCCTTGGCGCGTGACTGCTTGCGTGGCATTGATTCCGCTGTACGTGAAGAGACCTTCGCTTGTGCCGGTGACATCATCCAAGATTGCGCTGTAGTGCTTCAAAGTCTTTTTGAAAATGCTTGTGGTGCCCGAGTCGTCCTCGCGCACAACAATCTGGATGTCGCCAGCATTCTCAAGGGCGGTCATGACTTCGGCGGCGAGCGCAGGATCTTCGCTCTCGATCCTTCCAGCGTTTGTGGCATTAATCATGGGATCATCCCACGAGGTGATTTGAAGCGTGAAAATTGCAGCAAGAATATCGAGATCGAGAACGAGCGTGTAGCCCAGGGCATCAAGGTCCGGTAGGTTGTAGATGGGCACGACTGCGCCGGCTACGGAAGGGTACATTTGAACTGAGGGCTTGGTCACGTATTGGCTGTCAGACACCGGGGAGTCGGAGCCAGCAAAGTCGATGATGATTGGCCGCTCCTCGTACTCGGAGCAATCTTGAACGATGCGGCACTTGCCGTTGCCCGAGCCCATGCCATCGTATGACACATCAACGGTGGGTTCCACAAAACGATACGCAAAGATGGCCTGCTCATACAGTCGTTCGGGAAAGGTGGCGCCTGCGCCGCGCACGATGATACGGCCATCATCTGTTGTGCTCACCCCTTCCTCTTGCGTGTAGTTCTCGATCTCCGCGTCTGTGAACGCAGCCTCAACTCGAGCGAGCAACACGGCTGCGACCGCGAACGCTACGATCCAAAGATTCTTCCTGCCCATCATCCCTGCAGCGCCGCAGCGTTCTTGCTTTCTTCTTTGCGGCGTTGATCTGCAAACTCTTCTCGCAATACGTATTTGCAAGCGGCAGCGAGCTTTCAGAAAACACTCGAGCCAGTAGGTCCTATTACGCGGCGGCCACTCTTCTGTGTCCGAATGCACACGTACGCACGCACGCACGCACGCACACACACACGCGCGCACACGTACAATACGGGCCGACTCGTTGCGCAGTCCGTACGACGGTATAGCAAGGAGACCGCGCTTCTCGCATCTAGGCCAGCTCCCTCCGCGCCTCGCGTCGCGCTGGCTCGTGTATCGTCCAGCCGCAGGAGCAAGAGGGGAAACCAGGGTGGAAATGTTGATGGTCGAGGGCACGATGGCGCGATGTAAGGCCTTGACTATGAATACCATGGTGCGCGCGCGCGATTTCCTCAAATGGGCCGCCCAAGCTAGCGGAACCCTTATAAACGCGCTGCGTGCACCCATGAATGGCCCGCGCAGTTGCAAAATACAAGGTATCGAATCTAGATGAGGGGACATCGGGAGAGTCTAGAGCATCTTCTTCCCGCACACTTTCGTGCACGCGCTGCGCTGCGGCCGCGAGAAGGACACATCACATGTCAATGATTAATCGACACCGTGACGGTCCCTGTTGCGTGAATCATTCATTTCCTTGGTGGCTGCGGCAGCGGAGAGTGAGAAGTTGCAGAGCAAAACTCGACTCGAAGCATAGTCATCAGGCTGTCTCGGGAACCGCGCCCGCCTCCTGCACGCCAGCGAATCTTGGCTGTGGTCGGGCTGCTCTTTAATTCCGAGCTCGACGACCTGCGTGAAGAGGGGCAAGAACGTTGGCAAAGACGGATCCCATTGGGGCCGTAGTGAAGCCGGCCGCGATTGGAAGGGACGCATTCGCCGTGGTAGGCCAAGTCAGGGCGTGAGCAAGGCAGTCGGTGAGCCACGCAGTCCGTCGTCAGCGGCCGGACGAGCGGTACGCACTGATCGTCGGCGCGCGAGTGGGCGCGCGCCTGAAAACCTTAGGCACCGACGAGCCTTGTGTCCCATTCCATCGTGCGTTGCACGCAAAGTTGGGTCACGCCTTTGCTGGTGCCAAGGACCATCTGAGACAGACGCGGAGACAAGCTTACGAGGTACCGCGCAAGACTGCCCAGAACGACAACCACGACAACCACGACGACCACAAAGGAGAAGAAGAAAAGCAAGATCCCTTGAGGCGAGGTCTGCGTGGAGCGTACGAAGCGCGGCATCAGGCGCGCATCGCACGGTTGTATCCAACGTCAGAACGTGCGATGTCATTGCAGCTCGTAGTCGATGGCGTGCTGGACATGATCAAGATCGTGCGGACGCGCATAGAAAATGTAATGGTGCTCAAGAGTCAGATGACTTCGCTCAACGAGATTCTGAGCATCATGGAACAGGTCTTGTCCCAACACGTTGGCGTAGAGCTGAACGGCCTCAATGAGCTGGAGTCGCTCGTGGGCGAGATCGGGTCCGCGCTCGATGTGTTGCACTCTGATAGCAACGACCGGCTTGTTGTCAAATTCATTGCATTCTGGAATAGCGAGGCCGCAAAACGCAAGCTGCAGAAACTCATGACGCGCATCGTGTCGGTTTTTCTTGGAATTGCTGCTGCGATCGAGCCTTGGCAAATTGAGACTCTCGAGGACCTGGTGAGCGAGGAGCAAATGCTTCGAGACGATCGATCCGACCGCGCCCAGCTCAACGAGGAGTTGCCGCTGCTTCTCGATGGGCTCGAAGAACAGATTGACGAAAGCCAATTTGAGTTTCTTAAGGAGGCCCTTGCCGAGGCCCGCGAGAGGAACGAGTTCTTCCTCAGTGACGAAAGTGTCAAGTTTGCAATGGCAAACATTGTTCATATTCTACAAACACAGGGCGACGAGGCCGAAATGGCGAATTTGAGTGGAGAAGAGCTCCTCGTCAACATGGATAACGAGTTGGGCCGCGGCGGTTTTGGCGTCGTTTTCCTTGGTCGCTATCATGACCAGCCCTGCGCCGTCAAGATGATCGACATTGGTGCGGATGTTGTCTCGGACGCTGCACGATCTAACATGCGCAATGAAATCAAAATTTGGCGTGAGCTCAAGCATCCAAACATCGTCGAGTTCTACGGCGCTGCCATTGTGGACCACCGCATGCTCATGGCTCTTGAGCTGTGCGACACGTCGCTCGGCGAGGTCATTCACAAACAGCACGTCAATTTTGCCAAGGACTTTGACGCGTACTGCGCAATTGCGCGCGGAATTTGCCGCGCAGTCGCGCATCTTCACTCCAATTTTATCATTCATCGCGACATTAAGCCCAGCAACGTTATGGTCAGCTCGAATCTTCGCATGGTGAAGCTCACTGATTTTGGTATGTCTCTTGCAAAGGAGGAAATTTACGGCAAGGCGATCACTTCGACCATTCGCGGCACTCCAGTGTACATGGCCCCCGAAGTCTGCTTCCCGCCCGCGCACTGGACCTTTCGCGCTGACGTGTATGCATTGGCCATCTTGCTTTGGGAAATGTTCAACGGCGTGCAGCCGTTTGAAGACGAGTCGAACTCCTTGCACATTATGCAGCGTGTTGCCATGAACAATGAGCGCCCTCCGCTGAATGAGGACATGCCACACTGGTTGTGGAGCATCATGGAAAGCGCCTGGGATCCGATTCCGGAGCAGAGACCATCTGCCAGCATGCTTCTCACCAAGATTGACAAGCATTCCAAGGACGGCAGCAGATCCAGCATGCGGGCCATTGGCAACCTCCTTTCCAAGCTGCGCCGCCGGCCCGGTGGGAGCATCCTCAACCGAACAGTTCCAACGAGAATGTCTGGGGCAGAGTCCGTTCGTACTCAGCGCGAGTTCAATCCGATTGGCAATGCTTCTGGAAGATCTCTCGCACGTGCGGGTCGCGGGCAGAACCGTGCTGGCTCGTACGTACGCGCCGACTCCGTTGGACGAGGATCCTTCTTTAGCAATCGTAGCTCTGCAGCACAGAATTTGGATCAAGCTCCTGCCGACGAGGAAGACGACGAGGAAGACATTCTCGTTGCAGACGTGGTGGAGAGAGGAAACCATTTGGGAGTTGTGCCCTTTGCGGCAGAAGTGACAGAGTCCAGCGAGGAGGGCGTATCTGCCCGCGCTCGCGGCGAATCATCTGGATCCATGGGTTCCGCGAGCATGGCCATCAAGTATGGCGCGAACGCTGACAATCGAGGCAACCTGATTGCTGTAGGTGGCATGTCCGGCCTCGAGCTCTGGGACGCGCGAAAGGGAAAGCGAATCAAGACGTTGTCAGGTCATACAGGGGCCGTCTTTGCAATCGCGTTTTCTTCGGATGGTGGTCTGCTTGTGTCTGGCTCGAGCGATAAGACGATTCGGGTTTGGGAGACAAGCAAATTCCGACTGAAAACGACGCTTCGCGGCCACAAAGACGCCGTCAATTGCGTTGCAATATCCAACAACTCCAACATTGTTGTCAGCGGCAGCGGCGACAAAACCATCAAGGTGTGGAACTTGCTTAATTCCGAGGTCGTTTTTTCCTTTTCGGGTCACACGGATGCAGTCTCTGAAGTACAGTTTACTCCAGACGAGTCCAACTTGGTGTCATCTTCGCAAGACGGTACCATTCGTGTCTGGTCAGTTCACGACACTGGTCTCCTTTCCACGGTGCCCACAGACAAACCGATCAAAAGCCTCGCGCTTTCTCCTGATGGCTCGCAAGCAGTGGTCGCGCAAGAGGGTAAGGTGCTCAAGGTCTTTTCCATGTCGACATTTGAGTGTACCTCGGAGCTGCGGGCTCATTCCACTTCACTCAACTTTGTTGCGTGGTCGCATGGCCCGGGGAATTACTTTGCTTCAGCTTCTCGCGGTGGCTCTATTCGCGTTTGGTCCGCCGATTCGCTCACGCAGGTTCGTCAGCTCTCGGGTCACACCTCGCGCTGTGACTTTGTCGACTTTAGCGCCAAAGGTGGCTATGTCATTTCCTGCTCGCGGGACCATACCACGCGGATTTGGAGTGTGTCCTCTGGCAAGAACATTAAGATCTTGCAGCACGAGACCGTGCCTCTCTGCGCCAGCTTTTCGCCCTTTTTTCTCTATTGAAGACCGCTACCATCAACCTCCTTGTATTTTTCGAAATTACGATTTCTGACCATATGATATTTGCAGAAATTCAAACATTTGATGGCAGGTTCGACCAACAACGTCCTGACTTCATTTCTGTGTAAAGACAAGTCGGCGAAAAATGCAGTTTATGTCCAACCGAGATTGCGTTGATTCGTCAATCATCATGTTTTTGTTTTTTGTTTTTTGTTTTTTCTAATCAATCGGATATATCATTGCCGGCAAGACCACTTGCCGGAATGCGACGCTTTTTGGCCGCAGAAGCTGAAACGGACGGAGTCAACTTGTTCTCAAGGTTGTTGATGGACGCCACAAGCCTCTCGTAGGAGTCGCTCATGCCCATGCTCGTGCGATCCAGCTTGTGCAAGGCGTCAAAGGCTAAGCGGTGGTGCACGGCGATTTCATTGCTCAAATACGCAGTCAAACGCGGTCCAATCACGTGATTACCGTTGCGATCCTTTTCCAGACGGGATCGGAAGTCCTCGTGATCGACATTCATGTACAGCATTTTGTCGGCCATGAAGCTACGCTGTGGCACGGCGTCCGGGTCGGACGTAGCGGCGTGCACAAAGCGAATTTCGAACAAGGGGTCGCTCTTTCGCCTCGTCTTGCGCGCCTCGTGAGTCCTTTCCCGTTTTTCGCGCACAATTGGACTATACTCGACTTCGTCCCGAATCACGCGTTCGCTGGTGTTGGTGTCAGACTCGGGTTCGCTGTCGTTTTCCTCGACCTGCTTTCGATCCCTCTCGGCGGTTGCGGCCGCCTCCTCGGCAGCCGCCAGGTCCTCGCTTGACAGAAAGGTCTCCTCATCCATGCGAAGCAAGTCCGCCGCCGTGTCAAGGAGAGTATTTTCAAGCTCGGACAAGGTGTCTTCCGTGGTCATTCGGATCACTTCGTTCAACTCGCGCATAAGGGTATCCTCGAGATCCATGAGCGCTTCGTAAACAAATTTACGATTCGACGTGCGCACGAATTCATCGCGTGTGAGTACGGGAGACAGCGCCCTACCGACCTCGATGCGCCCACAGACGCCCGGGTGCTCCCAAAGTCGGCTGCCGTTGGTCGAGACATCCATAAAGGAGGCGAGACGGAAGGCTTCAGAAATGGCCCGCCCGCCCTTGAAGAAGCGCACGCGTTTGTCGGGGCGTACTTCACTAGTGACAACGATATCGACGCGCAAGGTGCTGCCGTCTGGCGTATGAAAGGACTCATTCATGCGCGTTCCCGGTAGATTGCTGTAGTCGAAAGCGCTGCACTCGAGCTCGCTACGTGTGAGCTTGCGGGCCTTACCGCGACGATACACTTGGCCCACGACAATGCGTGCGGCATTATCACTCAATAGACCTTCGAAATGGTTTTCGATCTCGCGACAAAGGGAGGTCATTCGCACCGACTCGAACCAGACTGGGTCGACGTCCAAGAGGCCCACCACGGTTCCATGAGAGCTTGCTCCCGGGAAAATGCTAACGCTCTCCATCTCCCTGGTCAAGACGCTGCGAGCAAAGGCATCACCAACAATTTCATCGCCTTTGAGCAGGCCCTCCATGGATATGCGTCGAGGTCGTGGAACATGGCTGCTGCGGCGGTCAAGGACAACTGCGTGCATGTCCTTGTTGCTCGATTCGCTTGCTGGGCAAGTGTACACATGAAGATGTTCTGCGGCTGCCCGAAAAGCATGCGCGCCGAAACCAAACTGCCCATTCGTGTATTCGAGGTCGCGTTTTCTTGAATCCCCAATGCCGAGCACTAGCTGCATCAGATTGGACTCGTCCATACCTGCACAGTTGTCACGGATCCAAATGCGCCTTTCCACGGCATCGATATCGATACGGATATCAATGGGCGAATCCGGTGCAAGAATTCCAGTCTGTCGGGCTTCTTCTGCGCTATCGAGCGCGTTGTCGACGTACTCCATGAGGATTCGCGGCATGGACTTGTAGGTGGATGCGATGGCATTGAGCAAGGCTGTTGGGTTCCGGATTTGCACTGCAAAGCTTTCCGCATCAGATGGATCCTGCGGGGCTGGCGGCGCTGCGCTTGTCGACAAGCGCGCCACTCGTCGTACGCCCCTTTGCGTCGTTCCGAGCGGTAAGGATTGCGCAAGAGCCCGAAGGCTCACACTGGGTCTCGCCATGGCCACCATGACGAGAACGGGAGAAAAGAGAAACGGCGTTGGCTTTGTCTCGAGCAGACGTTGCGGCCTGGTTCGTCCCGTCCGGTCTCGTCTCTCTTGCGTCTCGTCGCGCCTGGTGGGCTCGTGGTGTCCCTGGCAACCGCTTCGGTTGCAGCTTTGATACAGAAATCGAGGGAAAAAAAAAAAGTGCCTGCCTGTGTGCGCAAGCAGGCAAAGATTTGCCGCCAGATTAGCAAGTCGGATGCTCGTAAAGATGCAAGCGGGAGAAACGACGCCGGTCGAATATTTCGTACGAAAGTTGAAATGATCTCTTGTATTGCTATTGACGATGATAGTGCCAACAACAACCCTGTCCTTTGTTCAGTCGCTCGCACATAATAAAAGGAGGATTCCGAGTAAGATTTTTGCGAAAGTCGTTGAGAGCTTATTGCAACTTACGACACTACTTTTGCCGCGAGCAAGCAGGACGCACTTTTTCCGGGCCACTGGCACTCTCTCTGACGTAGTCCAACGCGCGCAAAGAAAACGTCACGCAAGTGTACGATTGATGCTCGGACAAACGCACAATCTAAGTCTCAACTCAAACTGGATGCAGCCGCTGCTACAATTGGTTCTTGAACCTTGTCGGCGAAAGTGTGCATCTGTGGCCCCGAATTTTCGCTACTCTATCCCGGATTTCCGCGGCCGTTTCTCTTTTTCTTCATTTCCTTTTTCCTTCTTCTTATCTCTCTCTCTCTCTCTCTCTCTCAAACTGTTGAGCTCGGCCCGGCCGAGCCCGCGAGAGAGGGAGGCGAGAAGACCTGGCCAACCAAAATCGTGGAAAGCAGCAGGAAACTATCAAGTAACCACCCGTGCCGGCGCACCGCGGCCGCTGTCTTCTTCCGCCGCCAACGGATCGCGCGCGCCGTTTCGTCTCTGGCCGTGCTCGCGAGAACAGTTGCGCAACCCCTTTTACCGCAGCCGGCCCAGTGGCGCGAAGGGGGTGGGCGAGGGACGAAACGGCCTCTTCTCGGGCGCGTCCGAGATGGGAAATTTCCCTTCCCCCCCTACACGCCTTCGACGTTTGAATATTTTGTCACTTTATACAGACATTCCTCACTGCAAATATAAGAGGTTAGCACTCCCAGTGCGGGTATAGTGGACTTGCTCAGTGGAGAGAGACGAAAGCCAGGAGGCGGAGAAAAGAGGATCGTAGGTGCAAGGCCAGTGGCGGCGCGCTGGGAGGCAGTGGCGGCAAGGGGCGCATGTAATAAGGGACCGGGAGCGGAGAAGAATTGAAAAAAGAGACGAAGAATTCAAACTCGAACCAAGAGACCGCGACCGCGACCGCTCCGGGCCCGCGACGCGACGCGAGGCGAGCTCACGCGAGGCGAGCATACGCGGGGAGCGGAGACGCTCGCAAACAGCGCGGCGCGGCGTCTCTTGTTGCGATCTTTCTGCGGAAGCGACAGAGGCAGAAAGGCAGCCCAGGGTCGTTTTGGCGCTCATCTGTGCCCACCGCCGCGACCACCACCACCACCACCACCGCGCGCGACGCGAGATAGTGGACGGCGAGCGACGCGGAGCGCGAGCGCGAAGCGTGGAGAGGAAGCGCTACACGACGGTGTCGACGTTCGGGTCGTCCGCCGCGTGAGCGTTTGTACGCAGGGCGTGCGTGAAGGGAGCGAGCGTGGCAGTTTGGCCATCTTATCTTCAATCTCGCTTCCTCTCGCGCCAGCCGCATCTCGCTGGCCACCTCGCCAGCTCCTTCGCTCGCGCCGCACGCACGCGCTCCGAGGCGGCGCGCAGAGCCCCGCCCGCGCCAGCTCCGCCCGCCCCTCCAGCCGGGCGCGCTCCGCGGCGGCGGCAAAACCCGCGGGCGCGCATTCACCGCCTTGCCTCGCCTCGCCGCATTCGCCAGCCGAGCATCCCTCGCGCCAGCCTCCAGCCCAGCCCAGCCCAGCCCGCCGCGGCGCCCGCCGCCCGCGCGCCGGGCCCGCCCTCGCCACGCGCCAGGCGCCGCCGGCCGCCGCGCGAGGCCGCCGCGAGCGGAGGCGAGCGAGGCGAGAAGAGGAGGCGAGGAGAGCAGGCCAACCACCGCGGCGACGTTAGGCGAGGCTGCACCGCGCGGATAGAGAGAAGGGAGAAAGCAGGGCAAGAGCGAGCAAGCAGACCCCG
This sequence comes from Aurantiochytrium sp. KH105, assembly GCA_003116975.1. NCBI lineage: Eukaryota > Bigyra > Thraustochytrida > Thraustochytriidae > Aurantiochytrium > Aurantiochytrium sp. KH105. Next base: position 76,883 of record BGKB01000123.1, read on the forward strand.
AAGCAAGCCCGCCCCGCGCGGCCCGCGGACGCCAGCGCAGGCAGGCAGGCAGGCAGGCAGCAGGCCCCGGCGCGGTCCACCCCGGCGTGTCGCTCGCGCGGCCAGTCGGTCGGCCGGGCGGGAGTCGGCAGCGAGGGAGGCTGGCTTGCCGCGACCAAGGACGACGACGACGACGCCGCGAGGCTTATCTTGCTTGCGTGGCTCGCACCAGCACGCTATCTAACGACCCAGGGACCAGAGACCGGCAGAGACACAGACAGGATGCTGCGAAGAGGACGCACGATCCCGGGCGACCGCGCCAGCAGAAAGGAGCTCATGGGCGGAGCCAGAACGCCGCCCGTGCCCGCGTCACCAGTGAGCGTCTCGGACGAAAGCGACCCCGGCGCCTCTGACCCGCACAGTCTGAGCGCCAGGAGCAAGCATGCTATGCGCACGTACAACTGCGCAGCGCGCAAGTACGAGGCCAACGAAATGGAAGAGTGCCTCGAACTCTTAGAAGAGGCGCTCGCGCACAATCCTAACTGTCAACCCGCACGCGACCTCCAGCACAAGGTGTACGCTCTTCACCGGATCGGTCGCTCCCCTGCCTGGGCAAACTGTGCCGTGACCAAGTCCTGCCCCACCCTCTTTCAGGCAAGCAGCAGCAGCAGCAGCAGCAACGAGTGGGGCTCCTCCGCGTGCTCGTCGCGAGGCAACTCAACCACCGCCGTTGATGGCCCCGCCGGCATGGGTGGGGAGCTTAACGGCCGCCATTTCGTGCCCATGCCCTTTGCAAGCATCTCCCCAGGAACGCGCCGGACGCTCTTTTCTGATCATCGTGGCAGCAGACACAGCAGTCCAGACTCAGTCAAGAGCTCGCACAGCACGAGGAGCCGCGGCAGCAGCAGAAGGCGCTCCTCGAGCGGCCGACGCGGCCTTGCCGTGCACAAGAGCGTCGACAGTGTGCCTCTCTTTCAGCTTGGCAAGTCTTCGTCCTTTAGTGAAGGCTTGCCGAGCTCGCGCGCCCGGGGCAGCGCGGGCGCACAGCACCAAGCGCTCATGCGCACCAAGTCGTCTTCTTTCGCACAGCAAATGAGTGCGCTGTCCCCCATGGCCCCGCGCGGGCGCGAACACAAGAGCTCGCGCGATTCCAAGCGTCTGCGTCTCAGTCTAGATAGCGTGGGCAGCGTTGGGCCCTTTCATTTCAACGGCATGAGTGAGACGCTCGACGAAGACGACACCGCAGCTCTTGATGGCCCCCATCCCTCTGAACAACGTTCGCGGAGCGGCCAAAATAGCCGACATGGTACTCCAGTCACGGCGCGAAGCACTGTCAGTAGCAGTAGCAGCAGCAGTACGTGCAGCAGCAGTAGCAAGGGAGAGCGCCGCCGCGCCCGCCGAATGAGTGGGAGCGACGGCGACCATTTCGAGGTCGGTGGCCATCAAGCACCTGAAATCTCGGCACTGCTCCACGACCCTGACCGCACAACCGGATACTCGCCAACTTTTACGGGTTTTCGGGATAACAACGAGCATAACGTTCGCTGCACCAGCACCAGCAGCATCGCCGCTGCGGGCGGTGCCCCCACGCCAGAAGCTTCCACGAGCCCCTTGCTTCCGCGATCACGTCAGCGTACGCCCAAGCTCCAGGATGAATCGCCCGATTCGCTCTTGGAGTTTCGCCGGAGCACGAGTGAAGCCTCGCTGCTGCCAGGAACAGACCCCAGCTTTATCTCCCCACAGCCATTTCCGCAGGTCTTGTCGACCCCGAAATTGCCTGGATCTGCCTGCTCGACCATGTCGGGAATCGAAGGACCAGCCTTGACCGAATCCCCCGATCTGCTCCTTGGTCGTCGCAGCACAAGCGAACTCGGCTCTGTGCGTCGGCGTTTTGACCGGCTTGAGGTTGAAGAGCAAAAGGATCCCGTGACTACGGACGCGCGCTCGGTCTCCATGGAGGAGATCGACGCCACCATCAAGTCGCCGGGACCTTCGATGGCCATCATTGGGTCTTCATCTTCCACTACTTCCACTACAAAGGCACGACCTGTTGCTGCTTCGTCGGCACACGCGATGCATATTCAACAAGCAATGCACAGCACGATTCAAGTGCCGACATCGGCGAAGCGCAGCGATCCAGGGATTCCGGGAGGTCTTCCTCGTCGCCAGATCCGCAAAGCCAAGCACCGCGACCGCCTGCTTGCCCTTCCATCGTCCTCGTCAAGCTCGATCATGAACGGACGCGCTCAGCGAAATGGAAAGGAGAACGGGACCGTTTCATACAATCATCGCAGTGCCACTGTAAAACAATGCGCCAAGACTCCTGCGCGGCATCTGGGTGCCCCGCCATGCTTTGAGACGCCTACGCGCGACCAGCAGTTTCAACTCGCAAGTGCGCAGTTCGAGCCTGCCCTCGTCGTCAAGGCCCTGCGCAGCGCCGGAATCTTCATGCTTGCACTTGATTTCGATAACACGCTCATTGACACACATACCAAGGGGCAGTTTCGCGGTGCAATTGAGGACCTCAATATTCGTCCCATCTTTTTGGCCATTGTCCCTGCTGTTCTCAAAGCCGGAATCGCGCTTTCCATTGTTACCTTTAGTCCGCAGGTTGACGTTGTCAAGAGGCTTCTCGACAGGACCTTTCCGGAATGTGAACTTGGCAAGAACACATTTGTGTGCGGGGCGCAGCACACCTCCGTCTCCAAGTCAGACAATATGTCTCCTAACGGCGCACCCATTTGCTGCTCGCCACGTCGTGCGGGAAAGAGTCGCCACGTCGCCCTCGTCTGTAAGGAACATGCCTTTGCCGTCGGCTGCGAAACCCTCAAAGAGTCTCAAGTTCTTCTCGTCGATGACGACAAGAACAATATCGACTCTGCCAAACGATACGGCATCCAGGCTTTGTGGTTTCGCGCGGACCGGGGACCTTCTGCCGCTGAATACCAGCTTTATTTAGACTTGCAGAGACCTATGTAAAAGTGAATACTGATCTTGCGCCTTTTTCTCCCTTAACGCAGTTATTGTGTAAAACACATGCAGTTTGGACCCACCCAATACGGAGGAGGCATAGAAAAAGTTTCGCGACAAAGTAAATTACTCATCTCTTCCAACGCAAAACGTGCGCCGTGTCACTTGCGTCACCAATAACGCACTTGGTTCTCAGGCGAGTTGCTGCATGTGAAAGGATAGGTTCATCTGTCGAGAAACCTACGGCTCCCGTATGTTTTCTGCTCGCGTTGCGCTCTTCAGATTGATTGGATCACTTATCCAATCACTCATTCAAATTCCCAGCGTACGATTTTCTCTCCACTTCAGTCTCTTGCCTGGCGCAGCATGCCATAGAGGGCATACCATCACACCACCAAGACAAAGACGCAATCACATTGCCTTTTGTTATCACGAACTGGATCGAGCGAGAATACGTCCTCGGAACGTGCCGCTCAGCGGGTGACCGAAGTAACGTCCCGAATGCGCCCTGCCCCGCCAAACGACCCAGACACAATCGTATCGTCATGCGTAGTGAGAAGAATGTATCACCACAAACAAGTCACACCGCGAAAGCGAACGAGCTTGTTTTTAGAAAGAGAAAACCTCGGTGTTGGCAAACAAGCTTTTGACAACGAATCAATGCCTGCAAATTATTTTTTATTATTTCAGATGACTCTCCCCCATCACGGTTTAGATTCATCAATGCGCAAAATGTGCACCATGCCGCTTGCGTCACCAATCACGAAAATGGATCCACTCCTTGCCGTGACTACGAAGTTGTGGTCCGTCGTAAAGCCTACCACTCCACTCAAGCTTACATGCGTTTCTCTTTCTACCACCACATGGTGGTACCCTTCCCCATAAGTAGCGCGTGCCTCGCTTGCATCCAGTTCTTCACCAGACGAAACACTCCAGAAGCGAATACTGTCAGAGGATCGCGATTCGATGATGTCGCCTACAATCGACACGCGCCGAATAGGACTAGAGTGACCTTCAAAGACGCGCTGTCCTTCGCCAGAGATAGCATTCCAGGTGCGCACCGTCTTGTCGCGAGAGCCTGACACAACCGTATCCCTTTCAACCGCCACGCTCGTGACCCAGTCAAAGTGTCCCTCGAGAACATGCTCTTTCTTCCCCGACGTAACATTCCAGATGCGAACCGTTTTGTCCTTGGACCCAGACACGACAATATCGCCCCGAATCGCAACTCCATGGACCCAGTCAGCGTGCCCTCTGAGAACGTGCTGCTCGTCCCCAGACGCAACATCCCAAATGCGCACCGTCTTGTCCGATGAGCCAGACACGGCAGTATTGCCCTCGATCGCTACGCTCCTCACACCACCAGTGTGCCCTGAAAAGACATGTTGCTCCTTCGCACTTTGTGCGTCCCATATACGCACTGTTTTATCATTGGACCCAGACACGATGGTATTACCATTCACTGCCACGCTGGTGACAGGGCTAAAATGTCTCTCGATAATGTGCTGCTCTTCGAAAAGTTCGCCCGCCGACGCTGTGCTCCAAACGCGCACCGTCTTGTCATCGGAGCCAGAGACGATGGTATCGCCTTGAATTGCAACGCTCGTAATTGTACCCGCGTGCCCCATGAGAAAGTGCTGTTCTTCTCCCGACACCGCACTCCAAATGCGAATCGTCTTATCTTGAGATGCAGAGACAATGGTATTTTCCTCAATTGCCACGCTGCTCACCATATTTGTGTGGCCTGTGAGAACGTGTTGCTCTTCACCCGACACAACGTTCCAGACCCGCACTGTGTTGTCCCTCGACCCCGACACGATCGTTTCACCCCTTATTGCCACACCATAGATAGGAGCAGAGTGTCCCTCGAGGCTGTGCCAGTTCTTGCCCGATGTAGCGTCCCAGGTGCGCACAGTCTTGTCCGAGGATCCAGACACGATAATGTTGTTCTCAAGTGCCACACTCCAAATCTCTCCAGAATGGCCCTCGAGCACGTGCTGTAATTCGCCCGACGAGGCGTTCCAGACACGTATTGTCCTGTCTTTGGACCCAGACGCAATGACTTCTCCATCAATCGCCACACTCGTGATCGTATCAGAATGACCTCGAAGGACTTGCTGATTCTTGCCCGATGTGGCACTCCAAAGGCGTACTGTCTTATCATTGGACCCAGTTACAATGACTTCGCCTTGAATTGCAATACCGTTGATCGTTCCAGTGTGACCCTTGAGAAGGTGCTGCTCCTCGCCGGATGTAGCATTCCAAATTCGTATTGTATTGTCCCGCGATCCAGACGCAATGATCTCGCCTTCAATCGCCACGCTCGTGACATGATAAGTGTGCCCCTTGAGAACGTGTTGCAGAGGATCGCGAGGGTGAGGAAGGGTCGTGCGGAGAGGTTCCAGCCAAGGACTTCCAGGTGGCTCCACGCTCAATGCCAGAGGATTTGTCGATTCGTGACCAAATCGAGCCAAAATCTGTGACGTAAGTTCGTCAGGATCATAGCTGAGGGCGTGGACAGCTTTGCTCAAGAAACGAGGCGTGTCGCTCTCCGGAGCAAAGTTAATGCCGAGCTCCACGCAGTCGCGAACGAGGTTTCCAATCACGGAACGTCTCTGTGCCTCGTCATCCCCAACAGAGATGGCCTTTTGTACCCACGCGAACGAGTTCAAGAGCGCGAATGCCATTTGTGTCTCTCCATACTTGACGCAGTGGAAGATCGCGTGACGGAGAGCAAAGGCGTCCTCTGCGTTGCTGCAGTACTCAGCCAGAAAATGATGACCCTGCCCTACATCCACCCCAAGCTGTCCACTCAGTGTGTCGTCCACGAGCCAATCGGCCATGCGCTTGTGAATGAGAGCCACACGGCCATCGCCTCCCTGATACAGAAGGTTGCGGGCGTCACCCACAATCTGTCGGGTGGTCTTCTCCGACTTGTCAAGAATCTTGCTCAAATGTTCAATGGACAGCGGCTCACGTGCAACTACGATGGGAGCTAGGAGCGTCTGGTATGACTCTTCGTTTCCCATCTTGTCTCGCAGACGCTCAAAGTAATCTTGAAACATCCCGCCAAGGCCATCGGGGAAGACGTCCTTATTGGAAATGTCATCCTTTGTCAGCAGGACAGAAAGACCAGCACCTTTTGAGCTGTTTTTACGAAGTTCATCTTCCTTCTTCTTGTTGCTCTTCTTGTTGTTCCTGTGATTCTTTCTTGTTGCTTCTGTTGGCGTTTGCCGCGTCATGGTCAATGTGATGCCTTTCTTTTTCTCCCTCAAAACTCGCTTCAGTGTGTCAGGCAGAAAACTCGCCCAGAGAAAGAGACCTTCGGAGCGCTCGGTGAGTATCTCAGCGCATTCCTCGACGTCCTTGGGTTCCACTACATCCCTCATATCGCGCAGGAGATGCTCGATATGCAATCTGATGTCACGAACGTTTTCTTCGTCCTGGAGCTTCAGCACGCGGCAGTCGAGGTTGTTGTTCGCGAACCCCCTTTCAATCTCGCCTTCAGGACGCGTGCTCACGACCAAGCTCAGCCATGCGGGCATGGCATTTTTCCACATTCGAATTACATTTCGCAAGAGCTCGTCGCTCTTGCTGCATTCGTCCAAAGCATCAAAGACGACCACTTGCCTCGCTTGACCCGGACCAAGCGTATCTGTCGGGTCAACGAGAATGGCTTGAAATATATCGGCCAGAGATTTGTTGCGAAGATTTTCAAGATTCACACGGTCGAGGGCGCTGGCAAACCCTGAAACTCTGAGACACAGCTGCCATGCAATGCTCACAAGAGCCTCCTCTGGCGCAGCCGTCGTGACCTGGTCGTGCCGAAAGAAATGGTAGGCTGCAACAAAAATTGGCGGGCGTTCCTTTTGGCTGCGACGCCAGAGGCTGCGCACACGCGATGATGTCCGGCGCAGCTTGCCGCCTTCGCGAGTATCGAGGTCTTCTTTGATCTCGTCAGCGAGTTTGAGAGCACCTCCACGGTGACAAAGCTCGGCCATGATGACGCTCTTGCCGACACCACCGTCGCCCACGAGAATGAAAACAGCGCTCTCTCCTCTCCGGTACCATTCGCAGAGCTCATCAATGATCCACGTCCGTGTGCCCAAGGTAAAGTTGGCTGCCTTGCCCTTGGCCCAGACCTCCGAACTGCATGGATTGAGGCGAGGATGAATGTCGCGCATCAGAGGCGTAAGATCCGACGAAGCCTCGGGTGCCTCGATGCGCATGCGGATGGCGTTGGCGAGATGCGCCACCGTCTCGTCCGAAACTGTCAAAAAATCAACAGGTACTTGACGCGTGAGAGCGAGCTGGAACTGCCCAGTCCATTGGGTCGCAGGTTTCGTCATATCCGCTTCCAGCGCAGCCACCACGATACGATCTGCGCGTTGATTACTGGCGTGAAGAAACTCTTTGAGGCAGTTGTCGCGACGGTCTCCATTATTCACCTTTTTCATGTATCTTTTGGTTGCGAGAATCAGAAACACTTTGGACCCTTCAATGCCGTGCGTCATGCTCTCGTCGACGGCCCCAATAACTTCTTTGGCGTCGAGCCACATTTTAAGGCCATGTTTCTCTTCGAGACGCCTGGCGAGCTCTTTTGCAGTGTCGTGTACGCCCCACTCATGTGAAATGAAAGCGTCAAAGACCTTGATAGGCGGCGCGCCGCTTGCCTTTGCGAGAATCTGGTCCAAAAGATAGGAAACGATGGCCGATACGGGGTCACAATAGTCAAAATGCAGCTCGTTAGCCATATAGTAGCTGATTGCGCCATGCCATGCTTTTTGGAGAATCATCGTCTCGTCCACAATGACGGGAATGAGAGCATTCGGTAGCTTGCGGGCCACAGCCTCGACGAGGGCTTCATTTTGTTGCAACGCCGCGCTCACTAATATTGCAGCAACGTCAGCCATCTTGGCTTCCTCGCTTGCCTGTGTGGCTTGGTTGGCCAAACGCACTGGCAGTCTGAAGTGAGGTTGGATTGCGCTCATTAGTTTTTCTGCGACGACCTCGTCTCTGGGGTCGTGAATCAAAAGAACGGCGAGGTCTTCCAGCAAAGTTGCTCCCGATTCAGCGTGCGCGCTCGTCGCTTCCTCGAGGTCGCCGCGTCTTTGTGTTCTATCAACTCGCGCGTTCAAGCTCATCATCTTCACCCTTCCGAAGATCGCGCTCTTCTTGCCGAGGCCTCTAGAGGTGGCCATTTTTCTTCTTTCGCCCCCTCGCGCTTGCTCGCGCGCGCGTCTCCGCTCCCTCATGTTGTGCTTCGACGGTCCTGCGGAAGCGACTTTGTCACGCGCTCGGCACGTGCGTGGTTTGTCAATGATGAAAAAAGGGTTAAAATATAAAAGGGCGAAAGCGAAAGTCGGGAAGAGGCACAGCTAGTATGCGGATGGTGCGTGGACTTCTGAAGTTTCCGATCGACAAAAGGAAGGTACATCAGCAAATCTATTTGGTGGGCGAAGGTCTGCGACCCGGTCAATTAGGTTGTGCAAGAGTCATAGTTGTACAAGAGTCAAGTTTGCAGCAACCGCACTGGCTCAAGTTCGCAGCCAAGAGAATATCGTACAAATGAAGAAGTAGGAATAGAAGAGGTTTGCGAAGCTTGCAAGTGTTTCCAATCAAGCACAAGATCGAAGTTGTTACGGATCATGCAGCAACGAAAAAGCTCTGAGCAAAGTCAATACATTTCAAGCATTTTTTTTGGCCGATCAGCGGCCGTCAATCGCAAAAGCCAAATAGTATTACTGCATTCCGTAGAGCTTTCCATAGGGCTTTCCGTAGGGCTTTCCGAGCCGAAGAACAACAAGTCTCTCGAGCTACGGAGCAGAACCATGTGAGATAAATGGCAGCTGACGGTGTGATCATCATCTTTACAACCAGACCGTGGTAGGTCTAGTACAATTTAAAGTGTTTTGGTGCAGAAGAATCAGAGCGGAGAAAAAGCAAAACATTTATTGAAGCAAGCAGCCCTTTATACGATATAGCAAGGCGCTTCTCCTTCCTTCCCTCCTTCCTTTCCTGTCTCCTTACCTCCCTTGAACAATTCTCCCTCCTCGCTAGCCCAGGCAGCAAGGGACAAAAGTCAAGAGTCCCATCAACGGCTATTTCGGAATGTTTGACACGTCAAGCTCAAGAAAGAAGGTTGGCCGGCAGCGCTCGGCAGGCGGGCTTCATCCACCGTTGCGCTCTCGAGCGCAGACACGGCAGCCATGGCGAGCGAAGGACAACACGCGGACGTCCACGCGTCGAGAAGTCAAGAGGCTACACGTCTTCACTTGCTCGCTGAAAAGTATGACGCACTCCAGAAACGCGGCGTTGATGAAAACACGCTTGCATGTCTCCATGAGGCATGCCAGGCCAAGCAGGAGCTGTACGGGGCGCAGCATCTTTGGGCCGTAGAGAGCGTGCAGGACTATGCCACATGCGTCAATATTGTCGCTGCCAAACTATTGCGCACAGGTGAGATTGAAAGCGCGCAAAGGCTTCTTCTTCGGGCAAGGGAAATGTCCGCACAAGATCATCGCGCGGGAACTGCCACGCTCCTCAACCTCGCTGTCTGCATGTATTCCAAGGAAATGCCCGAAGACGCTATTAAATTTCTCTCTGCCGCCGAAGCAAGCACAGACCATTTTCGTGCAGAGAAACATCTTAATCTATGCGCAGCTCACTTCAAGCGAAAAGGTTTGGAGCGGGCTCTTTTCCATGCTCAGAGCGCAGTGCGCTTCGCTCAAATTGCGCTCACCGAGCTGGCAAGCCAAAACTTGCCAGCTTGCTTTTCGAAAGAGGCCATCGTGCTCCTCGCCCTCGCTTACCACAGTCTCGGCATTGCACTCGTCGCGCAGGGATATCGACGATCATGGACGTCTTCTGGCAAGCTTGAGCGAGAACGAAGTGTCACACAGCTTCTCGAGGGGGTCAAGTGGCACATCAAGGCATACGAAGAGGTTGCCCTTGCACACAAATGGGCCGTGCCGGGCAACCTCACGGTCGGTCTTTGGCTCGCCTTTGTTACAGCATGCAGGCGATCCTTTCCAGTACTGGAAAAGGCCTTAGATATGAACTTCATGACGGAGCGCTCAGACCTTCGTCTTGTGGCGCGCATTGTCCTTCAACAGACAAGGGCTTCTCAGATTCAGCGCGCCATGCGAGCATCGCTGTTGCGCCGAGAAACGAGTGCAGTTGTGCGTATTCAACAAAGCGCTCGCACTTTTCTCCAGTCCAAGCGACAGCTTCAAGTTGCTGGTTCAAGCGCTGTAGCAGCAACAGAGCCAGCAGTCAATGAGACGAACGAAACGCACGACGACGAGAAAATTCGTGAACCAACGAAGACTACGTCTCGATCTCCACTGCCAACTCCCGGATTATCACAGTCACTATCAAGGAACGAAAACAATGCGCAGTCTCCGCCAGAAAGCAAGGATAAGAATCAGTTTTCTTCTGAGCGTAATGCAGTGCCGCAAATGTCACCCGATCGAGCTGGGGAGCCCGAATCACCAGAGAAGAAAACGAGAAGAAGGAGGAGGAAGAAGAAGAAGAAGAAGAACGTGAACAACAACAACGAAATCATGAACAAGAAGAGGATAGAGACAGTGCCTCATGCTTCTCATGCCCCGTTCTTGGCTTCCAACGCTGAAAACATCACGAGTGAAAACGATGTCCGTTCAACACGAAGTGACACGACGCGAAAGTCTTCGCAAATAATTCACGCGACAAGCTCTGTTGTGCATGGTGCAATTCGAGGCTGGTTCAAGCCTTCAAGCGCATCATTTCAACACCGGCGCAATAGAGCCTCCAACAAAATCATGGTTGAGTAATCCGCATAAAAAATAATTGGCAAAAACCTTGACCAGCTTTTTGCTTGACGACTCCATCGCATGTTCGACGGACGAACAGGCCCGGTTATTCGTGGGATACTTGGTCTTCTTCTTACTTCCTTCGACTCTTGTTTAGTGTATGCGCACCCCAAGTATAAGTACTAGGAGGCCCTAGCAAGACGTGGACTCCGACCGTCACTCGGACTCGTGTCGTGACCTAGAGGCTCCGCGGCAGGTCAACGGAAACATATACCCAAAAGTCAGGCACCGGCTGGTCTAGCAGTTCACAGCCCGCGGCAGCACGACGAGCCCGCACCCGGGCACTGCGCTGGCCGCGGGCTCGCAGTCGAATCGTCGCCCCGGCAGCTGCTCGCTGCAGTGGGTTGGTGGGTCGGGTTGGGAGGGAGCGGGTAGTTCTACGACCCCGAGCACCAGCAGCTCCACGACGTGCCAGAAACCCGGCCATCTTGGACCAGCATGTCTACGCGGGCCAGACCTCGCGCGACCGGCAAGCCCGCGGCCGACGACGAGCTGGTTGCAGAAGTGAGTCGCACGAGCTCCGCGTCCGCGGCGTCGTTTGGGTCCGTGCCTGCGCTCGTAGACCCCTCGGAAACGGCGCGACTGCTGCTCGAACGAGCAGCCGATCAGAGGAAGGCCAGGAGCAACAACACGAAGCGCGAAAGCGTCGCGCAAACCGACACGTCGCTCCATCTGGCCTCGCGCTCAATCGCTGGCGAGCAGCACAATATGCAACGACCGCATGACCATGGCATCGAGCTCCAGAGAGAACGAGAGAAAGGAAAAATAAAAGAAGCAGAAGAAGAAGCGGAGACGATGACAATTCGCCTTGCGGATCTGTCAAAAGACCTTGCCAGAGACCTTGAAGGCCTCCGACTTGATATCTCGGAGGCTTCATCGCTCGACTGGGCTGCACAATCCACCAAAAGCGCGCCAGCGCCGACAACATCAAAACCTGCACAAGCTCGGAGCCAGCTGCCTGGATTTGCATTGCGACGTAGCGAGGAGCTGAGCGCCGAAGACTTTCGTCTGTATGATGCCTTTCACAAGGCTACGGGCCACGGATACATGTCAACGACAGAGCTCTGGCAACGACGTCTGAGCCTCGGCAGTAGCACTGGAACGAGGAGCGACGACAACCCCGAGCCAAAACAAAGCGACGTGGCAGCAGAGCGGCAAAGGCGGGTCTCAAGGTCAAGTACAGGAAGCCTTATGGCCCGTAGCTTCTCGTCAAAGGTATCAAAACTCACAGCGTCGCGCAAAAGGCAGATTGACGCGACCTCGGAGCTCGAGCGTCAGCGCACCTCCAAAGTCTCAACCAAAGAAGTAGAGATTATTCCTGCAAGCAGTCGCTTAACTCGGCCGACAGTGACTAGTGCTTCCCGCGAAGTCAGTCGTTTCGAAGCCGAAAGACTTGAGCAGGCACGACGACAACAGTTCGAGAAAGAGCCCACGGTCGAGGAGGAGCGACGTTTTCGAAAACTTATGCGCAAAGACACGGCCACTACCAGCGGACGCAAACGGCTTTTGCACAAATTCTCGTCGGGCCCTGCATTCGCTCATCAAGATGAGATGTACCCCGGCAAATTAGATCTTGACGTTGGAAGCTGGGTCAGTGCGAGCGAGCCAGGCCCATCTCCAGATACAAAGGAGCAAGGAAAACCCTATTTTCATATGGTTTCTACCGCCACGGAGGGCGCGCATACTTGGGGAACCACGTGGGGGACACGTGACCAAGCGAACGCGGCCTGGGTCGGTCCAGATCACGATGTTGTCTCTCCCATCGACAACTCAGCCTGGGCTTCTCGAGACTCTAAATGCGAAGAAGATGACACAGATGATGGTAACGCATTTCTGTACTCGCGCCCACCCAAGCGTACGCCCAAGTTGTCTCGTGGCTCGAAACAGATTCTCAAGTCGCATCCTGAGCAACGCAAGCCCATTCTTGAGCACTCGAAAATGTGGGCTGCAAGGCAAAAGCAGCGGCGTGAACACGGTGATTCTGATGGTTTTGACGGAAACGCAGCCGCGACAAGGCCGCGCACGGCGGGGCATGAGCGATATGCAATGCTTCGTCGGCGGTCAATCGTGGCGCAACAGGCGGAAAGCGCTGAGGCAGAGAGCCTCATGTCCTTAGTAGCAACGCTGCCGGACGGGTTTCGAGAGAATGTTGTCAAGATGATCGATACGCTTCCCACACCAGCACTAGCTGCATCGCGCGGCGAAAAGGGTTCTGCCAAGTCAAGTATGCCAGCATCGCCAAGATGTACAAACATCGATCGACATTGGGCGCACGATGACCTCGTGCAAGAGCATGCAGATCTACATGGCCACGACCAGGGTGAAGCAACCTCATCTCCTGCATCGCCATCAGGAACGTCCAGGGACAAGCCTCACGGCAAGGTAGCAAAAAAAGCCGTCTACCGTCCCGATGCCATCAATTCGCATGTCGAACGTCTTTGCGAGTTCCGGAAGCGACAACATCAAAAGGCGCAAGCGGCGGAGCGAGCTTTTCAGGCGTCTGGATGGACCCCAGAGACGACTGTTCAAAAACCCTTTCATCTCTCTTCAGCCACGCGAAAAGCCAGTCGGGACCGAGCCCTTGGACGCACCACTGGCTCCTCTTCATCTTCGTCTTCGTCTTCGTCGTTGTCAACGTCGTCAACATCGGAAACAAGTCGAGCAGCAGCCCCCCCCAAAAGGATAATTGTTGCGTCGAAACGTCGCCGCAAGGCAAAAGTGAAGAGGTCGAAAACGAGAACACCACGGCGCGCATCCGTGACACGCAAGCCATTATCATCGCCGAGAGTGTCGCCCGAGGAAGACCACGGCGCCAACGATGCAGAGCACGAGCACCACGAGGGTCATGGTACAGGAGAATTCAGGTCTCAGCACTGGACTGATCAAGTTCAGGCAGGAGATAATGACAATGTGCTCTCGCATCCACAGACGAACTTTATTCCGCGAGAAATGCCAAAACCTGTTGACCATCGTTGCTGCAGCCACGTGCACGACCCTGTGCGCGGACACTCCCCACGATTTGCTGAAAGCGCCTCGTCGTTTCAGAGGGAACGTCTCCCTGCCTGGGGACGGCGGCAGACTGAATGGATCCCCCAGGGAGGATACCCGGGCAAGCCATCATCATCTTCGAGATTGTCCATGTCAACGAGCACGCCACCCTTTGCAAAGATCCCTGCTGATGAGCGTAAGCTCTTGGATGAGATTGAGAGCGAGATCGAACGATCTATACTACTGTCTGCATCCGAGCGCTCCATGGAGGAGTCGAAACAGCCCGATCTATTTCGGTCTGCCGCCGACATTGACCGATTTCTCGAAGCAAGTGTGTGAGAGAGAAGAAAACCTTGACCTCAAGACGTAGAAATCCATCCGTAGGCCTCCATTTCTTTCATATTTTTTATTGTGCCTTGGGTAAACGCATTATCCACCTCGGCTACGTTGAGGACGAGCTCCCCAAGGGCAAGGTTGATGACGGTCACACCTAGCGAGCGAAAGGAAACATTAAAACAAAAAAGTTAATACCTTGTTCGAGCATGGCAATCATGCACTACTCAAGGACTTTATCCTAGGCGGGCACCACAGCGCCACTCGGAACGTGCTCTGACGAAGAAAGAAAGGGAACAGAAGCGCCGTCCGTTGGGGAGTGACGGCTCTCGAGCTCTGGTGAGGCCATTTGTACCGTCTCGGAGTCGAGATCGCTCACGGAAGAAAGTTGTCGTTCCATACGCATTGCAACGTCGTCCACGTGCGACATCGATTGGTGCGACGGCGGCGCCTGTCGCACGCTTGAGAAAAGTTGCATGACAATGTTCATGACCGGCTTCTCGACGACGAGGTAGAGTACGAGTGCGGTGGCGTATGCCATGACGACAAAGCCAGCGATTTCAATCATTACATTCATGCCTTCCCAGGCCTTGGCATATTTAGAAAGCCCACCACGCGCGAACATGAGGACTAAATGAACCAGATATGCATTGTATGTGAGCCTCGCAAAAGGCGCCCAGATGCGATGCCCGAGAAAGACCTTGAGTCCAAACGAATCATACCTGTCATCGCAAATGAGAGTGTACGAAAAGATGGCGAGCGGCAGGGTCCAAAAAAAATAGCCCAGCGCCCCATATAATGCCATCGCCTCCGTTGACCAATTGGGTGATATGAAGAATCCGTAGCGAAATTGTGCATAATAGACGTTGCATTGATGGTCGCTTGCCTTGCACGCGTACTGCGTGTACACAATGGCAATGACGGCAGTCATGGCGGCGATGGACGCCGGCATTAAGAGGCTCGCGCGAAAAGAAGGCATGTTCCAGCGTTTCCATGCGGTGGGATCCTCGGAACTATTGCTCTTTGCTGCTTCAACTCTCTCAAAGTGGAAAAAAGCCAGACCTGCGCCAATCGCATATGGCGTGACGCGACAGTACGGTTTGACATAGATGTTCCCCATGCTCGCTAAGGGGTCGCCGCTGTGCTCTGATATGATGAGTGTGTAAGTGATGATCACTTGGAAGAGAACCAAAAACACGCACGGGCCGTACTTGAAAAGCTCCGCCTTCCATCCCGGGGCGAGGCGAAAGTAGCCAATTTTGAACAAAAGCACGAGAAATGGAACGAGCAGGAAAAACTGGAAATCATTGGCCAAATACCATGTCCAGCCGGCGCAGGAAGTCAATGCGCCTGCACTACCGAGAGGAAAAATGTTGTTGACGTAGAGCATGTTGAAAATGAAGTTGCCTTCACAGGCCTCTACCGTACGAGGTACAACGCTCCAATATGGCCCACTGCCGAGATGAGGCAAGACCTTCCAAAAGAAGAGAACTACGAGGGCATATACGGGTGTGAGTCGTAGGTAGCGACCCAGGATAAGCATTCCGTACGACTTGGGGGTGATGCGCTCCGAAGTGAACCGCACAAGAACGCCCCACGTCGCGAGGAAGCCAGACATGAAGAAGAAGGTGTCGACGGCATACTCGGCGCCACGCACAAAGACAAAAGGAAACGACTGGAGGACAGCCGCAATAGCACTCGGGTTCTTGCCTGGATAAACATAACTCCCAATGGTGTGGCCCAAGATGACCCAGGCCATCGACCAGAAACGAATGCCATTGAGGACATTAAAGTCCCCTGGAGTACTTGCAACAAGACGCGGTGCGTTGTGATTTAATGCAAAGAAGCGAGTCATAGCGCAGCGAGCTGGCTTTGAATTACGGGCATAGGTGGCGAGAAGCGTGCACATCACGAAACTCACGCAAAAACCGCCAAGGACGACGAGAGTGAGTATGCCGCCAGAGTCCATCGGTGCTAGTACGCTCTCGTCAACGCAAGTGACAGAGATAGACTTTGCCAACACCTGGACTTCCTTTTCGATTGCTGCACGCTCTTGCGCACTCACGTGAAGACCTCTCAGGAGTCTATCGATGGCGCGTTCGAGACCTGCGAAGAAGCCTACTTTGAGGGCCACAGGATCGCAGGCTTGCGACACGCATTGGTCGAGCGAAAAGGTGCCGAGCGGCAGAGCGCCTGCAAGCTTGAGTTTCTTGTTGAGGACGGGCAAGAGCACGATGGAACTTGAGGCAAGGTTGCAATAATGCGCTTTCTGAAAGGTTTGGCACAAGTCATAATTTCCCTCGTACAGCATGGGCAGAGCGAGCGGGATTCCGTCGAGAGGAAGATGGCCTGAGGCCACGGAGCATGGCAGCGTCACGTTCGCTCCGTAGGCTTCCCACGTATCCCAGCATGCCACGGGCAAGCAAGCGGCGACTTCCTGTGTCTCACTCGCCGCGACGGTGTCGCTGCCAGTGAGCGCCGCTAGCAGCAAAACTGCCGCGGCGAGTCTCGATACGCTTCCCATGGTGTCCTTGGGCGGCGTCGCCATTTTGCGTCAACTCTGCTCGCGATGACGGTCTCGATCGTGATCACAAACTTGGATGTGCGAGAAAGAAAGTGGCGCAAACCTGGACGACGCGACCCGTTGAGCCTCTTTGCTCCAAGTGCCTCTGCCACATAGATGAATGCGTCCCATGGCCATGTCGTGGGCCGGAAGACTACCAAAGTCCAAGCCTTCACGTCCTTGCTGCACGCGCACGCGAGGCGGTGCTGCTTTCCGTGAACAATGAGCGATGCGGGCGAGAATGCCGCCGAGGAAGAACAGCCCCGAAGCGAAGCAGGGTCTTGGGACAAAAGTGACAGCAACAGCGAAAGCGACAGCGAAAATGAGAACGACAGCGACAGCGACAGCGACAGCGATAGGGACAGGGGACAACACGGCGAAGGGCAGCGAGATGATGACGCAGCGAACGCGCAGCAGCGTGGATCGAATGTGCAACATGGAAGCTCAGATGCATCGCCTCAAGAAGCAGACGTGCAAACGATGGATGACCGTCCAGAGATTCCATCACATCAAGCAAGTGCAAACGTAGATGCTGCAAGTCCACTTGCGAGGGCCTGGATGGAAGACCTTGCTGTTCTCGTCGAAGTGTATCTTGCTGAAGGCCATCGGTCCCGTGGGTCGCTGCGCGAAGCGATTGATTTAATCAGCGAAGGGCGCCTCGAGGCAATGAAGGTAGGCTATGGCCAACGAGATCATCTTGGTGACCAAAATGGCGGCGAAGGGGATGAAAGCGGTATTAGCAAAGATGATGATGATGATGATGATGATGATGATGATGACGACAATGACGATGACTTTGCTGACCCTCTTCGAGCACGAGAAGGCCCAAGTGACGTGGACGATTTCGACGCTGATGAGGATGACGTTGAGGATGATGACGATCTTTCATATCGAGAAGGGGCCACCTTTGGACCCTTGGAGATTGAGAAGTTAAAACGAGGACTCGCGCGGTGGCGACACGCTTTACGTATTGAAGAGAGCAAAAGCCTTCGCATTTCACTCTCGGATGTTTTGGAAAAAGGCCCCAGTCTACTCGACGCGCTTGAGCCATTGGCAGAGTACTGGTCGCAGCGGCTTGTGCGCGACGGCTCGCTGTGCAATCAGCTGCTGAACAGTTGGACCGGGGAGCTGTTTGGAAATGTGCTTTGTCTTTACACGGCATCGATTCGAGACGAGAGTTTTGTAGCGGAGCGTTTGCATATGGCCGCGACAAAGATCTCAAAGGAGCCAGAGCATTCCACAAGAGGGCTCTGCGACTCCATTGTTCGTTTCTCGGACGCTGTGCTGACAGCAGAAGAGGCCCGAGTCGATTTGCGAGCAAGTATTGCGCGGCTGATGCAAGACCGACGCATGCTTCGCGGGACATTGTTGGCCATGTGCAAGCCCTTTGCGTGCTCCGTCACGGAGTTGGAGAAGATGAATTACCTTATTTCGACTTCGAATCCTTTGGCCATCCCCTTCAAGGGGGGTACATCTCTCATAGAATATGTGTCATCTTGCACACTGAGTCGAGAACGGGAGCTCGAGGTCGGGCCACAGGATCGATCGATCTGTCGTGTTCTCTTGGAAGAGATGATGGGTCGGCATGTGAGCGGAGCTGATCTCGAAGGTCACGGGCGAATGCACGACCGGATTGCGCGGGCAGTGGCGCTTGGGTTTGGGGAGCTTGATTTGGACACGGTGACGTCGGCAGAGCGAGCTTCTTCTCACGCGCTAGATGATGCTCTCGTTCGCGTCGAGACGAAGCTTGCTGCATTTTGCAAAGAGATGGACGAGGTACTGTCGGCCACTGCATTGCTTGTTTTGCAGCGCGCGGGTGACACAGTGTGAGAATACAATTGTAAGCTCGATCGGCAAGGTTGTTGACATTGAGCGCAGACAGATCAACGCGAGTGATTTCTTCAATAGCTCTATTAGCAGGAATAACGTAGTAGCCGGGCCGTGACGGCATCGGCAGCCAGAAGAAAGGAATGATGAGCTGACAATGGCATGAAAAGCAAGTAAAAGCATGACGAGGTGTGAGATAAGGGATTGCTGTTGGGAAGAGGCAAAGAGGGAAAACGGGGCACGTCGAAAGCCTGAGACGGGAAAGAAATAGGCGTCAAGGGGGCTCGATCGAAACGACGTCGGCAGTAGCAGCGGCAAGGGACAGAAGCAATGAGAAAAAGGGTTGCAAAGAGAAAGTGAGAATCCTCTTTCACTTTTTCTTTTTTCTTTTCTTTCTCTTGCTTGGTCTCTGTTTCTCTTATGCATTTTCGAGCGCGCGAGACTCTGGCTCGAGCTCCTCCTCGCGCTCGTACTCGATCTGGATGGGCTTTGCACCCGAGGAAGACTTGCGCGGTCCCTTGGGCTTTTTGCTGGGCCGCTTGGAAGAAGAAGAAGAAGAGGGAGCCTCGCCGGATTTTGTTCTCCTGGGCCGCTTTCCATTCGCAGAGGGTGCATCGTCCTCATCCTCGTCGTCGTCGTCGTCGTCGTCGTCATCATCGTCGTCAGCGCCCGGCCCAGCCCACGGATCGTAGTCCTCGAGATCAGAGTCGTCGTCCGAGTCGTCGGGGCCTTCGACGAACTCAACTTTGCCGGTGAGCTCTCCGTCTTCCTCGAGAATGTCATCGTCCTCCTCTTCGTCTTCGTACTCTTCCTCGTCCTCCTCCTCGAGTTCCTCGACCTGCTTGAGTGCGCTTTCGTACTCTTGTGAGGGGAAATTGTAAATGTCTCCGTATGTGCCTTGCTTGAGACGTTCGAGAAGTTCCTTTTCAATGGATTTCTCGAGCATGGCGGCAGCGAGGGCCTTTTGCTCTCGCTTCTTCTCGCGGCGCTCGACCTTTTGGTCGATAGCGACAGTCTTAACCTTCTTCTTATTGCGCAACTTGCGCATACGAATGAGGTATTGATGAATCTTTGTGAGACGCTGCTTGCACTTGTGCTTGAGCAGTGGCGACCAGTACTCGATGTGCTCCTCGATCGTGGCGATGGCCTGGGCGTAGTTACGGGGCAGCAGCACACGTTCCCAGAGGTACTTTGGCGTGTGAGCGCGCTCGGCGGTTTTCATGTAGAGGTAGATGCGTCCATCGTGCTCCTTGATTGTGGCGTATTGGCTGTTTGCGAGCGGACAGCTCGAGCGGTCGCAGAGGCCCGTGACGTTATCCGTGTTCCTGCAGAACTTTTGCTTGTGCTGCTTGAGTTTAACCTTGTACGCGCACTGGTTGTGCTCGCCACCAATCACCGTCCAGATGAGGTCATCGTGCTGCATTGTGCCGTGTTGTCGTGCTGCGCCGCGAGGCCAGCAAGGTCTCGAGGACCAGCAGAAGGCGACTTAGTTCTACTGTGCTCCAGGTCGACCGCCAATGTCTCTCCTCCCGCGAGGAGCTGGCTGGTTCTAGAAACGAGAGCCTCCCCCTGGCTCGGTCTGGCCACGTGCTCCGCGCGCTACGCTCGAGCTGCTCCCGTCCGCGCCTCGCCCTCTCGCGCCTCGGTCCCGGCCTGCCGCAAGGCGTAGTTCTGCGCGGCGGTCTCTCGTGCGCTGCTTTGTCTGGTTGGTCTCCGCCACCCGCTCGGGCGGTCTTGGTTTGCTGCTCTTTCCGCAGCAAAAGTGCGAAACCCATTTCGAACAGATAAACAGTAATATCATGAATTGAAGTCAGGCGGACTAAAACGATTATATCCTTGGTAATTGAAAAAAAGCGAGGCAGTCCTTGCGCTGCCTAGGAGCACGAGGCGGAACGGCCCGGACTAGGTCGCTGAGGACGCTTCCACGAAGAGGCCGAGGCGAAAAGGCCCGTGCCGGCCACGGCGGCCACTGGAGCGAGCGGCCGCGGCAGCGGCCGGCCGGCCAGCCTTGCGAGGGCGAGGACGGGAAGAATTGATGAATTTCTGCGCTCGCGATGCGACTTGGATGGTGGCGATGGTAATGGAGGAGGGCGAAGACGACATTGATGGCGATTCACAAGTTTATCTCCACACCTGGGTGGTTGGGTTGCCTATGTATGTGCCTTCGTCGTCCTCGTCATCAACCACATCAACTTCTGTAAAAGCAGCATCATCCTCGTCATCCTCGCCAGCATCATCCATGGTATATCATGCCAACGGTGGTCGATCACAGGTGACGCGCGCTTGCTCCGTCCGGGACTCCCACGCACGCAGTGGTGCCCGTGGTGGCAGTCACTGGCCAGCGGCCATGCGGCCCGGACGCTGGCTGCTCTCCATGACCGGAGGGAGATCCACCATTTGTCCTTGTCATCATCATCATCATCATCTGCCCTGCTGCTGCAGCTGCAGCGACAAAGAGTTTCCTCGGCCGCTGCCGGCGTTTTTATCCTGCACAAATGGCCTGGACCACTTCTCCGAGCGCTTTCCCCGTCGCCGCGGCCTTCGCCAGCAAACCCGAAACAAGCAACCAAACCTTCGAGATCACTCAGATCGAGATCATCCAAGCCTCAACACCGGCATCACCATCGTCACCAGCCCCAGCACCAGCACCAGCACTAGCACCAGCACCAGCGCCAGCACCAGCCGCGCTTTCACGAGCGCGTCTTCGCAGACCTTGCCCTCGCACCGTCAGCGGGGTGTACGCGGTCGTAGGTGTGTACCTCCTCCAACCAGGTGTGCGCGGGGACCCCTTTTTAGTCCCGCCCGTCTCTCCTCTTCCTCTTCCTCTTCCTCCAGCGTCCGCCGCACCGGTCTGTCTGTCTGTCGGCCGGCCGCCCGGCCCAGGACTGGAGCGTTGGCCGCGGCCCCGTCCCTTTCTCGCCGCCTCCCTCCCTCCCTCCCTCCCCCTCCGCCTCGGCCCCAGGCGCCTTCGAACGCCGGGTCCGCTCGGTGAAAAAACCCGGACCTCATCCACCTTCGCTCCATCGCTCCCGCTCCAGACCCGACGCGACCCGACGCGACGCGACGCGACGCGACGCGACCCGGGCGAGATCCGCGCCGCCGGCCGCTCGATCGCCGCCGCGCGGACGGAGAGTGGCGCCGGCGGATACGATACGACCCGTTCGCCTGCTCGCGTTGTTAGTGCGAGCGCGCACCTCTCTTCCATACTCCTGGCCTAGACTGGACTGGAGCTCGTTGTAGTTGTTACTAAGAGTAAGGACAGGGCAGACCGACCTCGAGGGCGAGCAGAACCATAACGCGAACGACCGCACGCACAAGGACGTGGAGACGTGGAGACGGACGCCGCACGCATCGCATCGCATTGCATTGCAGCGCATCGCATCGCATTGCATTGCATTGCAGCGCATCGCACTGCAGCGCAGCGGAGAGAGCTAGCGCGGCAGCACCGAGCGAGGACAGGAGGAAAAGTCCCGCCGCGAGGAGGACAAGGACAGCGGTATCTTGGAGCGAAACGGCAGCTTGCAGAAGAAAGCGAGCGAGCAGGCGGCGCAGCGCGAGCAGGTAGCGTAGCGAGAGCAGGTAGCGTAGCGACCGGAAGGGCGAGCAGCACAAGGAGAAGATGTCGTGGAGAGCGCGCGTAGCGGCCGTGGTGGTGTCGTCTTTGGACCGGCTGAGCCACCAGGGACGGCACAGCGGCATGGCGGCCGTGGGCGAAGCGATTGCGAGAGACCAGCGGCGCCAGATGATGCAGTGGAGCCTGCCCAAGGCCGACCTGAACTTTACCCGTGATGTCGCTCTTCTCGGCGCGGTGGGGCTCGCCTACGGATACTCCATTGGCGTGCCCTACACCCCCGAGATGCATCTCGAGCCGCGCTGGCGCATCTCCGCAGAGGAGCGCGCCTACTACGCCTCTTTGTAAATATCTAGCCCTTTGACAGGCATCGTCTTTATTGATGCCTTCCCTTTTGTCGTATACCCTGGGTGTAGTCACGTTTCCATACTTTTACTTATATTTGCTCTTTTTTTCCTTTTTCTCCTTTGGCCGATCGGCCAGAGCAATGAGTGCAGTAGTGTGACCTGTTACGCGAGGTTGGGGCAGGGCCTTTTCTTCCTCACGCAGGCAAGACAGAAAAGGCGGTCTTGGCGTGCAAAGAGGAGATCTCGTTGCGTCTTGGACAAAAAGTTTTTCAAACCTGGTATGGAGAAGTGGCTGCTTGCTAGGATCCACCCTGAATGTCAGTGGTGAATGCAGGAGCAAAAATGATACAGGCCTTTGCACAATTAGCAAAAGAACAAAATTTATTCACCGTTCCTGTGTTCCGGGGACGTCATCAGCCAATGTATTGTTTTGGCAAAGATTGCGAAACTCGCCAGGAACGCTGGCAAGGCATTTTCTTCCCCCTTCATAAATTCTTGTTCCTGCCATTCCCAATGCAGCCTTTTTCTTAGCTGGCAATTCATCCATAACTGGTGGCAGTACGTGTCCTTCCGTCTCGCGCCGTTCGCAGAAAGCTGGCCCAACCGAGCCCAACATTGTCGAAATTAACTTTTTCTACCACTCAAATTGTTTTGATCAAGACCAACAAAAACAACCAGCCAGCCCTATCAATCTCCTACCGACCAAAGTCCCTCCTCGTCCCCGCTCCCATCTGTGTCCCTCTGCGCCCGGCGCTCGTCGTCCATCTCCGGCCTGATAACCCTGACAGAGGCTGCGGCCGCGCTTCAATGGTTGCGACCGTTCATTCTGCCCTTCGCGGGCACCCATTCTCCACTTGCGGGAGGCCATTCTCCACTTGCGGAGGCCGCCAGGCCCGACTTGTCTCGCGAGCAGTAGTTGTTGGCTTGGCAATGAGTGATCGAGCCCGGAAAAGCGAGACAGAGCGTTATTGCGCAGGCGTCGGCGCGGCGCGGAGGCGGCCAGCGAGCGAGCGAGCGAGCAAGCGAGCGCGAGAGAAACGGGAGCCCGCGGCGCGACGTGCAGACCGCAGAGTCTCGCGCCCGTCGTGACCTTTTGCTCGCTCGCCTGCCCTCGGTGCGGACGGACGGCATCTCGGCGGCGACTGGCGAGCCCGGAAGGGCCACCGACTGCGACACGCGTCCGCTTCACGAGCGGAGGCCTAGGGCAGCGCACGCACGCGTACAGGTAGAGTCTGTGGAGGATCACTCACTCGCGCGAAGAAACCGCGAAAAGAGCGAGTGCGGGGTAGTCCAAGAGGCAAGAAGAAAGAACAAGGGAAAACAGGAGACGAAGGAAAATGGCCGCCGACCCCGTGTCGAGCGCGACGCAGCAACGCGCAGACGAGCTCAAGGGCGAGGCCAACAAATACTTTGGACAGGCGCAGTATGCGCAGGCCATCGCAGTCTACAGCGACGCGATCGAGCTGTCCCCGAGCGCCGTGCTGTACTCTAACCGGGCATTTGCGCATCTGCGGACGGAGGCCTTTGGGTTGGCCATCGAAGACGCGCGCAAGGCTTTGGCGCTTGACCCGCGCTACGTCAAGGCCTACTATCGGCTCGGGTCGGCCTACGTGGCGCTCAACAAGTACAGGCACGCGCTCAAGGTCTTCAAGCAGCTGGCCAAGCTGGCCCCCAAGGACCGAGATGTGCGCACCAAGCTCACGCTCTGCGAAAAGGAGGTCAAGCGCGCTGCCTTCGAGGCTGCCATCGCCGTCGAGGCCCCCAAGCCTCTTTCCGAAACCCTGGACCTGGACTCCATGACCATTCCAGACAACTACGAGGGCCCAAGGCTCGGTGACGGCGATGAAGTGACCGCCGACTTCATCAGCGGCATGCTCGATTGGATGCGCGACGAAAAGCTTCTTCCAAAGCGAATCGTGGCCGCTGTCCTTGTGCAGCTCAAACGCATCCTCGCGTCGCTGCCTTCGCTCGTGGACGTGGACATTCCCGAGGACGAGCAAACGTACATGAGCGTGCTCGGCGATACGCATGGCCAGTTTTACGATTTGCTCAACATTTTCAAGATCAACGATCGTCCTTCGCCAACGCGTCCGTACCTTTGGAATGGCGACCTTTGCGATCGAGGCAGCTGGAGTTTCGAGACGACCTTTACCGCTTTCGCCTACAAGGTCCTCTACCCTCAGAGCGTTTTCATCAACCGCGGCAACCACGAAACGCAAAACATGAACAAGATGTATGGTTTCGAGGGCGAAGTCATGAAAAAGTATGACGCCAACATTATGGCGCTCTTCACCGAGTGCTTCCGCACCTTGCCATACGCGCATGTTATTGAGAAAAAGGTGCTCGTTGTGCATGGCGGTCTCTTCAAGGACGACGGCGTCAAGCTCGATGATATTCGCAAGATTCCCCGCGGTGGCGAGCCGCCTGAATCGGGCATTGGCTCTGATATTCTTTGGAGCGACCCACAGCCATTCAATGGCCGTGGGCCCTCGAAGCGCGGCGTTGGTCTATCGTTCGGCCCCGACATCACGGAACGTTTTCTCAAGGACAACAATCTCGACCTTGTCATTCGCTCGCACGAAGTCAGGGAGGAAGGTTTTCTCGAGGAGCACGATGGAAAGCTCATCACCGTGTTTTCTGCGCCAAACTACTGCGATCAGATGGGCAACAAGGGCGCCCTGATTCGCTTCCGCAAGAACAACATGAAGCCGGACCCGGTCACCTTTGAGGCCGTCCCGCACCCGGATCTCAAACCGATGGCCTACGCCAGCAATCTGGGCATGTTCGGTCTCTAACGAGTACAAGCAAAGACCTTTTTGGCTATCCTCCATACGTACGATCCTGGACAGTGCATGTTTGGGTTGTGCGAGGACTTATGAAGACCCCAGAGAACGCAAGAAGAGTGTATGCTCACGACCAGCCGCGGGGTGGGGGTGGGAGGGAGGCACAAAGTTCGGGAGATGTCGCGATGTGCGACTGACGTCGATAATTGCTGCACGAATGAGCGTACCGATGCCGCCGATGATCACAAAGTAGGAGAAATCGATCAATTGAATTTATGCCTCATGATTGTTGCTCGCTTGCTCAGTTTGAAAGGTACTTTTTCGAGCTCGCGTTCATGCCGAATCCAGGACAAACGTCGATGTGGATGCTGAACCCGATGCCGATGACGGGGAGGAACCCTTGTCTTGCACAGCGAGGATGTGTCCACACCGACGAGCACAAAGTAGGAGAAATTGATCAATTGAATCTATGCCTCATGATTGTTGCTTGTTTGCTTCGTTAGAAATGCAACTTTTCAAGCTCGCGTTCATGCCAAGGCCGGGATGGACGTCGGTGCGGATGATGATGTTGCTGCTGATGAAGATGCTGATGATGACGAGGAGGTGCCCTTATCGTGCACATCGGGGACCGCTTTGGAGACAGCTTCCGCTTGGATTGTCGTCTCAACGGTGTTCCCCTTGCCTCGGGCGCTTTCTTTGTCGATTGCAGCGGCGGTGGCCTCCCTTTCAACTACCGCAGCATTCTCAGACGTGGGGCCGTCAGCCGCAGTGGGTTTTTGTTGGGTGTCGGCGGCGGGGGATGCTGCTGCATGGACGGGCTGCGCGTATCGTGCCGCCCATTCGCGAGCGGTCTTGTCATGCTGCGCACGGTCATTTACAAATTCCTTGGCGATACTGGGCACCAAGGGGTCGTCCGGATTCGCGTCGGAGAGCAGCGAGCAAATCGAGAGTAGGGTCTTGCCCACGGAAAGCGCTGGGCTCCACTGATCTTTGAGCGTGTCGAGGCAGATCTCTCCATTGTTGGCAATGTTGCAGTGATAGATGCGCGTGGCAAATCTCACCTTGGGCGGCTTGAAGGGGTAGTCCGTCGGAAGCGTGATGTCCAGGAAAAATTTGGCATTCTCGTACGGACTGCCCTCGGGCCCCACAATGACGGCGCCCCACTCGAAAAAGGTGTCAACCTCCTTGGGAAAGGCCGCACAGTTGGGAGGCGGATCGAGCGAGATTTCCACGAGCTCTTTTTGGATTCGTTTGAGCTGTCCACTAAGCTTCATGGGCTCGCGCCGAGGTTTGTCTGCCTTGGCGCGCTTGCTTCCCTTCTTGACGCGCTTGCCCTTGGCCCTCTTTACCCCGCGCTTGATTTTGTCCTTGGCATCGTCTGCGTCGCCGTCATCGTTGTCGCCGTGGGCCTCTTGTCCTGCTGGCTGCTCTCGCTCTTGCTGCTGCTCCAGCTGCTGCTCTTGCTGTGGCGAGGACGATGCTGCATGCTCCTCGCGCTCCTCGCGCTCTCCGCGCGTGGCCTCGGCCACCTCCTCGCCGCCCGCGCGCGTCTCCGCCTCGCTCATGGCTGGGAAAAGAGTGGTGACGGTTAAGTGTTTGCTGAGACCTTTGGTCAAGTTGCCCGAATACCCTCGTGGGGGGAGGCGAAGAGAAAAACACCGTGACTTGCTCGCTTGCTTGCGCCTTTTTCTCGGATCGGCAGCCCATTCACATCATCCCGAAAGCGTCTTTTGCACACCTTGCAGATTGTGGCAGACATACTTTTCATCCCCAAAATGAATGATGTATCGTCACAACGATCCACTCGATCCCCCCCCCCCCCCCTATGAAGATAAAGTGGGGAAGCCGCAGCTGTGTGCAGCAAAGGGAGAGGTGAGAGAATGTAGACCTCCTTCGATAAAGATGGTCATTTTCTCTTACCTCCAATGACGAGTTTTTCTCACCAAGAAAAGGAAACATTGAGCTCACTTACAAACGGAAACGACAAAGAAAGGAAAGAAACGAAAGACACATGATATACGAAGGGGATCGACATTGACAAAATCAAGCAGCGAGTGCGCCAGCGGTGACTTCTTCGCCATCCTTGTGGTAGCGCTTGACCAGAGTATCGGCAATCTCGGCCTTGGCCTTTTCCATGTCAAAGAGGTAGGTTGCGATCAAACCAATCAAAAAGAAAGGCAGCACGGCAAAGATGGCGAACTTTTTGTTCTCCTCCTCGGCGCTCTCGTTGATGAGGGTGTACAGCAGAGGCGGGAAAAAGGCAAAGATCTTGGACGCAAAGGTACGGAGGCCGAAAAAGGCGCTCTCCTGGGAACCAGGGACAATCTCGGCGAAAAAGGCAACGTTGACAGGGAAAATGGCGCCAATGCCCAGACCCCAAAAGATGGGGAATACGTACTGCATAAGGCTACCAATCTGCGTGGGCGTGCGAGCGTACGTGGAGCCCTCCTCGGCCGAGCAGTAGTCGTCCGCCGAAGCTTCCGGGTCCGGGTCAACCTCGCCAGTGAGCAGAAAGGGCACGAGAAGAATAAGAATGAACCAGTAGCTCAGCACAAAGAGGTTGGTGCGACGAAGATCGCCAAACTTCTTGGACAGTCTGGACGTGAGCAGAGCGCCCGGAACAGTCATGATGAGCGTGAGACCCGAAACAATTTGCACGCCGAAGGAGGAAATACCGACGATGCTGAGCATGTACGAGGACGCAAGGCTGACGACGGCCGAAGCGCCAGTGACGCCGGTGGCGTACTGAATCATGTACAATCCAATTTGATTGTACTGGCGGAAGCATTGCATGATCATGCGGGCGACGCGCGGGATACCGAGAAAGCCAGCGGGTAAAATGTCCGAGGTCTTCTTGGGGCGGGGCTGCATAAAGGCCATGCCCGGAAAGGCAAAGAGAGACCAAATGATGATGGCCACAATGACACCAATCTGCGGGGCAACAATGCTGTTATCAGAGACGCCAACCACGAGCGCGAGACCAATGGCCAGGAGCGCATATGTGAGCTGAGCCGAGTTGAGCAAGACGTACATCTTTGACGTGTACAGCGTGCGCTCCTCCTCGGTGTGGCCGATTTCGGGCAGATAGCTGTTGTGAACGATTTGAAAGGCATCGTAGCATAGCGAGACGAAGATGAGGAGAAAGGCGAATGCTACCAAGGCACCGAGGTGGCCGTCGAAGAAGAGGGTGATGCCGCTGGCGACGACGCTGAGCGCCAAGCAGCACAGGGACGCGCGAAAGATAATGGTGCGGTACGAGCCGGCATCGGTGAGCGCGCCAAAGAGCGGCGAAATGCATGCATTGATAATACCTTCCATGGTGACGGTCGTACTCACGACACTCGAGGTGAGAATGGTGGCTCCGCCGATGGTCACGGTGCGCGTGGCGCAGTCCTGCACGCTCTCGGCCATGCCGGTAAGGGCCAGCACGCTAAAGACCGAGATGAAGCCAATCATTGGGCCGCGGCATGCGCCCGTAAGCGCGTACCCGGTGATCTCGCGGTCATCATACTTGATGTACCGCCAGTTCCAGTAGCACGGCCACGTGCGCCAGCCGGTCTCGGCCAGGTGTCCGCTGTCCGCGTTCCCCACGACGGCAGCCATCTTGCTGCTGCTGCTGCTGCTGCTGCTGCTGCTGCTGCTGCTGCTGCTGCTTGTTCTCCTCCTCGCTGTCGCGTGCGTCGAGCGGGGTGGCTTGCTTGTCTCTTTTGCTTGCCTGCCTTCTTCTTCTCGTTTGCTAGTGTGTGCGTGCCTGCTCTTGCCAGCGCGCCTGCCTCCCTGCCTGCCTGCCTGCCTGCCTGCCAGGCCCGGGCTTTAGGCTTTTGCTCTCCTCCTCGCGCGCGCGAAATACCTCCCTGCGCAGCTGGCTGCCAGGTCGCGGCCGGCCCGTCCAGGCCGGGTGTGTTTGCTCCTCTGTTGGCTGTTTGCTTTCCTCGTTGTTTGTTTGGCCACCTCCGGCTGCGCCTGCCTAGATGCCTGCAGCTGCCAAGATGGGACTCGCCGCCCTTCCAGGCTTGGGTAGGTAGGTGAGCTGCCTCCGACCCGCGGCAGCAGCGGCCGCCAGGCGCACGCTCTGCCAGGTCGCTCGCTCGCAGGGCAAGAGAGGCCTGAGGAGCGCAGAGCAGCAGACCAGAGCAGAGAGGAGAGGAGCGCAGGCAGGAGGCAGGGCTGGCTTTTGTCGCGGCCGGTTCGGCAGCCTGGATCGGGCACGTGCAGAGACACTACGTGTGCACGGGATGAAAAAGGTCTGCCGGTGCCCCCTTGGACACCCGGGGTCCGCGCGAGGAAGGGGAGAGACGCTGGCACGCGCCGCGCCAGGGGGTAGGAAAGGGTCTCTCGCAAAGGTTGCAGGTTGGAGGAGAAGAAGATGCGATTGTCCAAAACGTGGCGGCGACGCTGACGAAGATGCAGCGGCAGAAGGACGGGGCTGTTTGCATTGATTGTGAATGGGCTCGTCGTTTGGCTTGTTATGGCCACCTATACTCTCTGATCGACATGCGCATACCGTCAGCGGCAGCGCGCGGCGCTTGAAAGCTAGTGACCGACCTCGGTAAAGCGCGGACTGATTTGGTTGGAAAGAACAGCGTGGGTGATAAGGGCGACGGCGCGGCAAGCGTCTTGCTTTGCCGCCTGCCTGGCAGTTCAAGGTTGACTGTTCATACCCAGGCTAGATTATTTATTTCCTGGATCGCTTGACACCACGCAGATCAGATTGTATGCAATGGAAGCAGAATCACTGTCAATCAGAAAATGAGAGAATGAGAAATCTCACATGATGCTCACGCTACTCAAAGGGAAAAGGATCGTCGCAATCTCGGATGTCCTGCGCGAGCTTGGCAGGCGTTGCCTTGATGGTGGCGTTCTTGAACGGGTCAGTCGTACTCTCCCCCACCCCACCCCTAGTCGTCTAAGATGAAAGTGGAGGCCAGGTCCTTTGGGGAAACTGAGATTTGCAAAATACCATAATTTTATTGATCCCGGATTGCGGGATGTGTAGTACGAGGATCTATTTGCGAGACGTGCCGGACAAACAAGAAAGACAGAATCAACCAATCAATCAATCAGTCAGTCAATCAATCAATCGAGAATCTTGTTGTCGGGCGGGGCAGTCTCGACACCGTTGAGCATCGCGAAGCGGCCCTTTTCGCGAGGAAAGACCACATCCGGACGGTCGTAGGGCCAGCCGCCAAATTGCGTGCGCCTGTAGTCCATGACCGTCTCGACAATCTCTTGCTGTGTGTTCATGACAAAAGGGCCATGCTGCACGACGGGCTCCGCGATCGGACGACCCTGCAACACGAGGAACTCGCAGTCCGAGTTGGGGCACTCAATCTGAACAGGAACGCTCGCCTCGGTCTCAATGTAAGCGGCGTGGATGCCGCGCTCAACGCGCTTGCCACCGACCACGCTCTTGGACCCCTCCACCATGTAAAGGTTGCGATCACCTACGGCAGGATCGAGCTCGAGAGTGCCGCCCTTGGCAATGCTAATGTGAAAAATGCCGACCTTGCTGGCTGGGTTGGCCGCATACGAGTCCCGAGGCGGCTTGCCAAAGGCCTCGACACCCTTGAAGTCGCCGCACCACACCGTCGCCGAAGACTTTCCGTCCTCGCTTTGCCAGGAACGAACCTCGTGCGCCCAGTGCATCTCGAACGCCGGCGGGACCATCTTGCTGGCGCTGGGCAAGTTAAGCCAAATCTGGAAGAACCGTGTCTTGTTGGGCTTGTCGTCATGCAGCAGAGGGAACATCTCGCTGTGCTGAATGCCTGAGCCGGCCGTCATCCACTGCAGGTCGCCCATGCCGTAGCGTCCGCCGTTCTTGAGGCTGTCTGCGTGGTCAATGACGCCCTCAATGGTGGCTGTGATGGTCTCAAAGCCGCGATGAGGGTGCGCCGGAAACCCGGGCACCTTTTCGCCATGGTACATGCGGTACTTTGCGCGTTGGTCAAAGTCCATGCCGTTCCCAATCTTGCTCGGGTGCTCCATCTTGCTGTTGCCCGCCGGGTACTCGTCCTTGTGGTACACCACGAACAGGTAGGGCGAGGCGGTCTCCATCGGGCCGCCCGTCATGGCGCGCACCTTGCGAACGGCCTTCATCTCGCCGCTGCTCGCGCACCACGCCTCCTCCGCGAGCTCCTCCACCGCGCGCTGCGCCAGGGCCTGCTGCTGCGCACCTCCTGCCGCGACGGCCGCCAGGACCGCGACGGCGGCAGCGACGCGTGCGGCGGCGCGAATCCTGCGCGCCTTGCCTCTCCCCTGCTCCGCCCTCCCCGCCGCTCTGCTCGCTCCTGCTCGCGCTCTCCGCGTCGCTCTTGCCCGCGCTCTCGTTCGGGGTCTGCTGCCTGCTCGCCCGCGCCTCGATCAGATCTTCTCCGAATCCGGCCGGTCTCGGATTCCGAGGCCCCCAACTCCGAGCGCCCCGCGGGCTCCGCGACGGCCGGCCGGCCGGGCGCGAGCGAGCGGCTCCGAGGCGGCGCCGTCGCAGCGCGGGCTCGCCTCAGCTGCTGGCCTCTCGCAGTCGCTCGCGCGGCCCGGCCCTGCCTGCGACGTGGCTGGACCGGGATTCCTCGGCGCGGGTCGCACATGGCGGCTGCTAGGGTCGTAACACTGCCGGAGCATAGGGTGCGATGGGGGCGAGATTTTGGTCAACGGGCACCTCGCCAGGCCCTCGGACGAGGAGCAGCTGCAGCGCCTGGACTGCCATGAGGGAGACATCAGGGGAGGGAAAGTTGGCGGAGGCGAGGGCGTGCTTTCGCGTGGAAGGCGGAGGCGACTGGCGGAGGTGTCTGGTATTGCGACTGGAGAGATTGGGGGGGTGCGCGGAATGATAGCAAGATGAACGGCTACGTATCCAGGGCAAGGGCAGCGAGAGTGGGATCATGCATCTCCGGAGGGAGCGCGTAGCAGAAAATCGCACAGAGATTGTAATTGTTGTGTAGGCCTAGTATATATACATGTTGCCTGTGAGAACAGAAATGATCATAGCGCGGCAAGCAAATCACTCAGCGCGGCCGTGTCGAAGTGCACGAGAGTTCGAGAGCCGTCCTTGGAAGCGCGCTCGACCGATTTGCATGGGACAACCTCAACGCCAATTGTCTCGAGGGCCGCGAGGTCGACTTGTACTAGCGAGCCCTTTGCAACAACGACCTTGGTAATGTATGCAGACACCGGACAATCAATCTCCGCACTGGTTCCCTTCCGATTCAAAGCATTCGTGATGGCGTGCACAAAGCCAGACGCGGCAAGGTCGCCGCTCTCCCGGTCTGGGGTCCCGTTGAGCAAGAGAAGCTTGGGGACCTGGGCGTCGCGCACAGCCTCACCTACGCCAGGCAGAACCAGGCACGGCACGATGCTCGTGTAGAGGGAACCCATCCCAAATACGATGGCACGAGCTGCCGCGAGCTCACGAATCACCGCTGGGTTCGCTGCAGGCACAACCTCGTGATCACCGTCAGACGAAAGATAAAAGACGCGTTTGATCGGGCTTGCAAGAGGTGTCGTATCCTCCTTGGAGACGACAGTTGAGCTTGATGCGTATCCCGATTCATGCTGCGCCCGTGGCTTCGTCGCCGTCGGATGACTTATGGTATTTTGTCCACGGAGCACGACCCCAGATGCAAGCTCGGCCGCAAGCGAGATGCGCCTCTCGCTGACAATGACAGGCAAAACCTCCGATCGAGGCGGCACACCCGAAACCCGATGATACATGAAGATAGCAGCCTCGATGCTTTGAAAAAAGGTGCGAGCGCCAGCAAAAAAGAAATTGCCAATCGAACCGTTGGCATATGTGAACTTGGAGGCCGCTCCACTCGAGAGCACCTGTGTGTGAAAGTGCACCAAAAATGCGCGAATCGTATGTTTGTACGGATCCCCTACGTTGATCCAGAGAGCGTGCGAGCCCTCGACGATGCGCAGCCACTCTGCTCGTGCAAACTCTTCGTCATCTGCATCGAGACGGTAGCCCAAGAGATTCCGGACCGCGAGGCCTTCGCGCGTCCGATCGTTGCTGAGTCGCAGACATCGTGAGCGGATATCTCCGACTGCAGGACCGCCTAGAACGTCGACAATGACCTTTGTCGATCCGCCATCATCCGACACCGGCAGCACGTACGCGACGCTTGTCGTGCGTCGCTTCAGTACGCTTGCCGTTGAGTTGAAAGCGGTGCCGCCGGAAAACACCACCAGCGGACCTTGATGTTCGCCATCGACGGCGTCTTCGCTCTCAGTGACCACGCTCCACCCGCTAGGAGTCCTCACGTCGCGTCGCGGTCCACTCGCGCTCCCGGGCCTGGCCAGCGGAGCCCACCCTTCGCCGCTCGTCGCGTCTCCACGCGTTCCCATAGATGGCAAGCAAAAGCAAGAATCACGACAGGGTGGTTTGCCGAGGAGGGTACAGAAACGTTTTTGGTGAAGCGAACCGCACTCGCCGGTCAGCTCTGCTCGGCTCAACTCAACTCGGCGCAGCCCAGCTCGAACACCTGGCACGACGGTAATCGAAAATACGTCGTTCGACAGATTGATTGATTGCTTGACAGTGATTGATTGGGCGTGAGAGAGAGAACAACAGTAGGCCTAGCAACGTCTTTTGGCGCGAAAAGTAATCTTGCGTCCCCAGGGATGGCCGAGGCCGATAAATGCCCTTGGAACATGAAGATTCCCGAAATGCTGCTGCTGCTGGCTGCTGCCAGCGCTTCGCTGGCTTTGCTTCTGGTGCTACAATAAGGATTCTTTTTGGGCGATATCTCATGCTCATCAGGTCACTGTGAAAGCACTCAACTGATCACGACGATGAGCATCTTTGCCCCAAAAGATCCAACTTGCGAGTCGCAGCCGCCGCCGAAGATGCGGATTTCAAGCGAAGAGCACACGAAGCAATCGCGCAAACCAAGGAGCTTTTACACATGCGAGACCAGCTCGAATAAGTACGAGTCAAGTGGCATAATGGGTGCTTGTGCCCACGTGCCAAGCTCACATGGAGCGAATGTGAATGTAGCGAGGTGAAAACGCCTCCGCCGCGTAAAAAATTGCGCAGAGAAGGTAGTATGCCACGCTCTAAAGATTGTTGCGCGCTAGAATGGTCTACCGCTCCATATTAAACGGGAGTGGAGATATCGTGAAAGCGCGCTGACAAGTCAGCCTGCCACCCAAAAGGTCTTTAGGCATCTCTCTCTCTCTCTCTCTCTCTCTCTCTCTCTCTCTCTCTCTCTCTCTCCTTCTCTCTCTCTCGTATTCCACCTCTTTCTCGTTCCCTCTGCTCTTGGCCCCGTCTTCCCGCCATCCATGACAAGAACATGGATGGAATAGCTGATGATGATGAAATAGATAGAAAACACTTGTATGTCACATTGCCGAAGCCTTGTTTATGCTACACGCGCGACGACCATCTGAAAGGTCGTGGCGCTTCTCCAGCGCCACAGCATGGCTACCGCGCCATACTTGCTCGTCCGCCGGGCGCACGCTTCCCCGTGCGACCCTGCTCCTGCTTTTTACTTTTAGCGTTTGGTATTTGCTCTTTGGCGTCTTGCTCTGTGCTTGCGAATGAATGGCCCTCCGGGAGACCTAAGGGTCCTAGTTGATTTCCGCTAGCTACGTTATCTGCATGATCACGGAGGAGAATGAAGGGGGAGAGAGAGAGAGGGAGCGAAGGGCAAAAGCTTTTCTTCTTTTGCCGATCCATCTATCTGGAGCTAAAACAAAAGCCAACAAAAGCTTTGCGTCAATTATACAGTGTCCTGCTTCGCACGCTGCGGGAAATTCGAGAAATTAATGAAGGCCTCATTTTGCAACAAGTTTTTTAGGCCTATGAGATTGGACAATGGAGTTTCCCCATCAACGATACCACATTCTCAGTCACACGGACACGTAGAAGAGAGCCGTAAGCTAGCGACGTTGACGAACCAAATAAACGCGATCCGCAATTACATGGCTCATCGCAGACATTCCTGATTTGCCTTCAAGCCAAAATCTCACCTTTCCGTTCTCGCGCGAGAGTTCAAGTTTCATCGATCGGACGATCGCAGCCTCCTTTTTTGGCTCGAGCTCCTTCTCGCGGCAC
This sequence comes from Aurantiochytrium sp. KH105, assembly GCA_003116975.1. Taxonomy (NCBI): domain Eukaryota; class Bigyra; order Thraustochytrida; family Thraustochytriidae; genus Aurantiochytrium; species Aurantiochytrium sp. KH105. Next base: position 112,151 of record BGKB01000123.1, read on the forward strand.
GCCACTGACCGATCGACCGGCCGGACGTCACAGAATGCCTACATCTGGCTCCCTTCCCTTCTACAAGCGGTAGGCCATAACTGATTTTTTTTTCCCTCGCTAGGACTTGCGGGTGCTGCGATACCGGAAAGCGCGGCACGCATGCTCTTCTTTTCTATAAACAAGGTAGAGCACAATCGATCAAGGCGGGCCTCGCGGTGCAAGGGCTTGCGCGCGCCGCAGAGACGCGGCGGGAGTCCGTGCGCGCCTGCTCGTGTTCGGCAGTCGCCTGTTGCCCCCCGTCTTCTTCCCTGCTCTCCTCGCTTCACCGCTCGAGAAAGAGCGCCGCGCAAAGCGAAAGGACGTCGACGCCGTGCGCAAGATGGCCACGAACGGGTACGAGGACGATTCTCAGGGCATCTTCAAGGATTGGCTGTTTACGCTGCCGCACGAGTGTGTGAACCGGCACGAGACCAAACGCGAGTTGCTGGAGAGCGGAGCTAAAATCATCAAAAATGAGCCTTCGGTCTTTAACAAGTACGAGACGGCTATTCATCTCCGGCCCCGGACCTTTACGCGGGAAGAAGCCCTCTCGCAGGGCATGGACAGTACGTTTGAGACCGCGATGACCTTTTATTTCTACATTGTTTTATTCTTTGGCCTCTTATAGTGTTCGGATTGGCTAACGTGATACGTCCTTATATTGACGGCGGCGATGGTTTTGTTTGTGGTTGCGGCTTGTCACCCACCCCTTTTCTGCATGCCAAACAACAGCAAAACTCGTTGTGGCCATCGAGTATGTACGCGAGTCTGTCATGCATCGCATGGCGCTCGATATCGCAAACTTTCGCATCTTCGACGACGACCCCGGGCCTTTGACTCAAGCACCTGACGAGTCACAACTTAATGAGGAGGACAGCATGGAGATCGACAATGGGCATCACGCCAAATCGGAGTTGGACGACAAACATTACGGCTCCTCCCTCCCTCAAGACGGTCATCAGCAGGTATCATCGCAGGAAGATCAAATGCAAATGCAAATGCAAGATGTAAAACAAGGCCACCAGCAGGAAGCGCAGCAGCCACATCAACAGCAGGTGCAGCAAGAGCAGCAGGGGGTGGAGCATGAAATGCAACAAGAACAAGACCAGCACGTACACGAACAGGGCCAGCATCAAACTCAAATGACGCCCGTTCGTGAATCCAGTATGGACAGAGACGAGTCTGGCGTGTCGTCTTCCGTTGGCCGGCGTGGCGCTCCTCGTGGCGTGAAAATGAAGTTGTGGACACGTCAGGAAATTCAGATTTTGTGCGAGTACATTCAAAAGCAAATCCTCGATGACGATGCCCTCAGCGGCATGAAGGTCTGGAAGCAAGCTGAAGAAGAAAACTTGCTTCCCGGACGCACTGCGCAGTCTATGCGCGAGTGCTACCGACGACGAAATCTCGACAAGGTTGCGCGCGCCGCACTCATTAGCGGCATTGGCACACCAGGCCAGGCTCCCACGCCTGCGCTTGTCAACACGCAGGCCATTATGTCGCAGACCATTACTGAGGGCGCTCCCAATCTTGGCGAGATTGTTGACTTTCTCGAGGAGCAGACGAAACGCACCACCAAGGAAGTCTTTTGGGCAATTTATCAGACGTCAGGTGACTTTAAGCGTGCGCGCGCGCTCTTGCAGGGTAAGCTTCCCGACTTTCCTGCCTGGGCCCCGGATGAGGATCAGCTCATTCAGCGCCTTGCAAGTGGATTTCGCGCCGCCGCCGCACAGAATTGCAACTCCGACAACGATCGGCTCAACGCCATTGTCGCCGCCTGCGCCGAGGTTAGCACGCAAGACCGCCACGATCTTGAGCGCATGCTTTGTGAGCGCAAGCTCGAGGATTGCGCGCATCGCGCGTTCTTCCTTCGCGAAATGAGTGAATGATCCTGCGCGATCTCCTGAGCCAGATTTAAAATGCACAAAATGCATGCGTGACGAAAGCACACACAAAAATTTATCACACAAAACACAAACCAAAAATGTCAAATCATGCATTTCTTGTTCTTTGCTTCTTTTTTTTTTTCACAAATCGTGGCTGCCTCGCTTTTTTCCGGAAATGTCAGGGAAAAAAAATGTTTGCCTCTTCTCTCTTGTCCCAAGGTAAAAGCTTTGTTTCTGGCGCTCAAACGACTGACCGACTGACTGACCGTTTGACAGCGGTCATCATTCATTTTTCCGTGCTGCTCGCTTGCTCGCTCGCTGATCGGCCAGCTTGTTATAATAGTTCACTCATGCTACGTTCTCGCTTGGTAAAGGCTCATCGCAAATCAATGGGGACGTCGGGAAACTTTTCGCGAAGCATATCAAACATTGCCCGCTTTTGTGGATTCTTCATTGCTTTTTCCCGCGCTCTCTCGTCGTCCTGCTGCTTTTCAATACTCTGAGCGAGCTCTTGCTTTTGACGCTCAGGGAGCTGTGCAAGATTTTCGCCCACGTCGCAATCCGTAGTATCGATTTCAGGCTCGCCATCAAAGGCGCTCGACCACCACTCGTACCCCGGCGTCTCCTTACGCGAAGCATTGTCCTTGGTTAGGACTACACACACCCCTCCCTCGCTGGCTTCATGGTCCCAGTAGCTATCGTCGACCTTAACCGGGTGCAAAAAGTCTTTATCAAGAATGGTAGTGTCGCCATGCGCAAGGCGCAAGTGCTTGCGCGAGATATCGCATTGGATTGAGGAAGCTGACGCCGCTTCCACGGGAATAGCCACTGTCAATTCGCTGACAGTCTGGCCCCACGCGTAGGCATCTAATTTGGCCCCGTTCTTGGTTTGACCTTGGGCCTCGGCCCAACTCAGAAATTTTTCCTGCTTTTCTTTGCGTGCCTTTGCCTCAAGTCGGCGACGCCCTTCCTCCGTGCCACGCTTAAAGGCCTCCTTTGCTTCGGCCTTGTCGCGAGCCGTTTTGACCCTCTTGTACTCTTCGCGTAGCTCGCGTGACTTGGGCGCGGCCCGTATGGCTGTCTCGAGGTCCTTGAGGGCATCATCATAGGCCGGCGTTGGCTGCAGCAGGTGCGCCTTGGCACGTCGAAAGAGGGCCTTTGGGTGACGTGGACGCGCTTCGAGCACGGTGTTGCAACAGTTAATCACCTCCTGGGGCGATTCCAACACGAGGCTAGCAGCGGCGAGATTGAGAAGCACCGCAACGCGCAAATCCACGAGGTTTTCACGTGGGCCATCCTCGGAGACCTTGAGGAGTGCGTCTTCGAGGACCGTAAAGGCTTGTGCATACTTTGCACAGGCGTCCATCGTGCTCGTCTTTCCGAGCGAGTGACCTTGAAAGGTCTTGCCCCGCTGGAAAAGCTCATTGCCTTCCTTTTTTATCGCCTCCACTTTAGCCACCACCTCGTCCAGGTTCAAGACGCTCGTCGTGTCAACGCCTTCGCCATCGACAACGCTTTCCTGGCCCTGCCCAGGGTCCTCGCTCGGAAGCTCCGCAGCCATGTTGCAAGCGAGCTTACAGCAGGTTTCCAGCGACGCAAAAAGCAAAGCCGCTCACCAGCTGCGTTTCGCTCTCTTGCGACACCACGCGCGACGCGACGCGGCGCGACGCGTTCTGGTCTGCGTCTTGCGCTTGATGATGTTGTTGTTCTCTGCGAGGCTCTATGGTCAAGTATCCCGGAAAACCGTCTCGCGAGCTCCCCTTCACAACGTACTTCCGGACCTTGCTCGACCTTACTTGGCAAGCTTGGAAAGAAGAAGTTTACTTGCTTGTTTGCAGGACGTCTCCATCGAGCTTTGGAGGCGCAGGCAGGCTTCGAGCTTGGAAGATGGGAGACTGCCAGAGCCGCGAGAAGCAGGGCAACAACGGCGAGGCATCGCTGTGGCCGGCGTTGTGGCTCACTCGCTCCAGGGACCAGTCACAGATGAAAAGCGAAGAGAACCCCGAACTTCGCAGTCTTCGGGTGCCGTCTGAAAGCGACAAATTGTACAGGGAAGCCTTGTTGCAGCTGCAGAGGACAACATCGGCGCAGTCGCCGCCAAGTGAAAGTTTGCTGGCAAAGCTCGAACGTCAATTTAGCACGCCACCCACGTCTGGAAATGCGTCGCCACATTCTACAACTTCTGCCCCATCCATGTTCTTGCCTTTGCTGCCGTCATCACCACTTCACGGCAGAGACGATGACCAAGTGCCTCAGTATCCTTCTGTTCTTGACCCACCAACTCAAAACAAGATTGTCTAAATCTCTTTCTCTCTCTATCTCATATTTCCGGAAGATCATCCTTTTGTTGTTATGTTGAAGAAAAGATCTTGGATTTGTTGCAACATCAGCAGATGTAAGTTACGGTGACGATCATGTCGACTTGTGCGGCGTGGTCGACATGTTCTCTTCCACAGAGCCTGTCTCTGTCTCACGTGGCAATTTCGGCGTTTTCTTTCCGGTGGAGATTGGCTTCGTCTCTCGTGCCTGCATGGAGTTGTCGGCCTTGGTCTCGTATGAAATGTCGAGGAACTGCTGGAGCTTACGAGCCTGCGCAGTCGCCCTATGCACGAGCTCAAAACACGAATGTGCAGGAAGCGTTTGGATCAGGCGTGTGCACGCCGCGTGCGCAAATTTTGGCGGGATGTCGATGTCAGTTTCTAAGGTGAGGATTGAGCTGATGACCTTTCGAACGGCGTCGACTTGCTCCGGCGACTTGTCCTTTTCGTTTTCGAGGTTCTCAAGCATGCGGTGCGCCACTGACAAGAGGTCGTTACGCGCCTGACCACTAAGCAGCAAGGGGAAAATCGTTGTTTCCCCCAAAACAGCGGCCTGCGCAATGGCAACAGAGTCAAGGCACACGCCAACATAGCCATAGCCGCCCTGCGCAAGGCCTGTATCACGAGAGGCGACATTGGAGAGAATGGAAACCACACAGCAGGCACGGACAAGCGCAAGCTGCTTGTCGAGCGTCCATTCGCCCTCAGGGACATAGGCCTGATCGTGCCAGCGCTCCGCACCCAAATGCCAGGGCCATTTCCGCCAGATATAAGGCTGCCAACCCGTCATTGAGCTCACATCCTGATACCATTCGGTGGCGATTTCGCCTCCAAAAGCTGGGCCGCGGAGAAGAACGGGCACACCAGCGTGACTCATGGGCACGACAATGTCTTTTCCGTCGACACCCGTGAGACCCGTGCGCATTGGCACGGCGAGCGGAACATGATACACTTTTCCATCAGTGTCCTCGACGCAAAACGCAAAGCCAAAAGAAGTCAGCAAAGAGCGGATGCCAATGGTGACCTCGTGTTCATTGTCCTCCGCCACTGCGCGCAGAAAGCCGTCCGGCGTGTCAAAGCGTTGCGTTTTGCCCCCCAACTCAATTTCGACATAGAAAGGCTCACGCTCATGAGGTTCCGTAGACTTGACGTCGACGTGCTTGCCCGTATAAGGTATCATGTTTGAGGTGAGCCGATTCATAATGGCGGTGAACAGGCGCGAGGCGGCGCGCTCCTTGGGAGATTCGCGAATGTCGATTCCTGGGGCGCCTCGCATCAGGCCAGGAAGGTACTTTTCATTCAAGACTTGTGTTTCGTCGTAGCGGCGATCCCCTGCCGTCGCGTCGCAGTCGACGATACGGTCTGCAAACTTGTCAAAATCACGCTGGATGTTGAAAGGGTTGGGCAACTCGCCAAGAGGTTCGCGGAAGTTTTTCGAAATGCCATGGTGCAACTCCTCGACGGGATCGACGACGTCAAGGACAAGCGACTGCACGGTCTTGTGCATTGTGACACTGAGAGCACTCAGCGTGACGGGCGAAATGAGATTCTGCAGGACCACCTGCACGACCTGCATGGTGAAGTCATCAAACTTGACGCGATGCTTATCCGAGACTTGGGGCACGTGACCCAGGAAGGGGAGGAGCATGTCCATGTGGAGGTCGCTAAAGAGAGTGACGGCCATCTTGCGCAGGTCAATGCCACCAGGAACGTGCAGGCTGCGCAAGTAGCTCCTGAGGCTCACCATCTTGACATCGTCCGTTTCGTAGTTTTCCCATTCTGGGTGCAAGGCAAGGTAGTCTGACCACATCCTCGCGGGGCTCTTGTCGTCGATCATGTTCTTCTTGAGCTCCGTGTACACGGTGGCGCTCCCGTCGGGCCTGGCGTCTGCGTCGCGCGCATCGCGAACCGCAATGTCCCGAACACTGTCGCGCTTGACGACGATGCGCTCTTCCTCGCGGATGCGCTCGGCTTTACGCTGCAGTACCAGCTTGCTCACCACGGCCACGCCGGTGACGCCCCCTGCGGCGGCGAGGGCCCACTTGACCGCGCCGCGACCCAGGGATGAAGCTCTCATCGTTGAGATTTCGTTTTGCTAGTCCTTTTGCCTCTCTGAGAACTTCAACACAACATGCATTCTCACACAACGTCAACTACCATGGCCAATGGCAAAAATTCAATCCGTCCGGTTCCTGTGCGTGTCGACTCCTTGGCAAACGGGGATGATGGGGACCTGGCGAGACCCGGACCATTGTTGTCGACGCAAGGGCCTTGAAGATGATCACCCACCCGTGAAGACCCTCATGTCAAGCTGGAAACCGGGGGCGAATCGAGGAAATCAGCGAGGAAGAGAAGTCCTGCGAGCCTTTTTCAAAGTGGTCGATAGTGAGGTGATCAAGGCTCTCTTTGGGACGCTCTGTGAATCGTAGCATCTGTCGTGCGTAGGCCTACTTTATCAGGCACTGCTCATCCTCGCTCCGCCGCCTTCGCCAGCACTCACTACATCCTCTGAACTACCGCACCTCCCCCCTCGTCCACTACTTTTCGTTCCGGGAACGAGACACCTAACAAGCATTCTACTGGTGTGTTTTTTTTCGCAAGCCCTGAGATCATCCAGGGGCAGGTTGTGAACCATTCTGCGAAGCTTGCTCGCTCGTCTCGTGTGATGACATCATCATCATCATCATCATCATCATCACACGGAGGATTGATCCTGATCACAGCTGAGCATAAAACCCATGGCCACATCAGCTCATCAGCCGTCTTTTGGACTGCGCCTTCCTTCCGCGCGCATTCCCGGTCGCGGCTTCACGACGGGCGCCATGCCGTCCTTGATCACTTTGCTCATGCGTCCCGTAGGTGTTGTTGTTGTTGTTGTTGATGCATGAGTTGGACTCGTGCCGCCTTCACCAAAGCAAGGGGCACGCTAAACGTTTAGGTAGCGTTTCACGAACTTGGAAAGTAAAAGTAGGGGGAGTATATCCTACGCGAACGCAACTACACGCCCCGTGCCCCCCCTGGGAGGTGATGGTGCACAGCACGGCAGACCTCGATCGGCAGCGCGGCGGAGACCAGCGGCGCGCGCGAGCGTGAGCGGGAGCGAGGCGAGGCGAGCGGCAAGCAGACGGGAAACCCGCGGCGGTCCGAGAAGAGCTTGCTCGCTTCACAGCCTGCGTGCTTGCTCGCGTGAGAGGAAAAGACACGAAGATGGCGACCCGAGTCGCGCGACGCAGCGCGGCAGCGCTCGCGCCCAGCGGAGGTGTTGTGGCGCGCGCGACCGGCGTGCGCGCGCTGTCGAGCGGCGCGGACGGCGAGAGCAAGTCCCTGAACAAGTACAGCCGCGTCATCACGCAGCCCAAGTCGCAGGGTGCCTCGCAGGCGATGCTCTTTGCCACCGGCATGAATGAGTCGGATATGAGCAAGCCGCAGGTTGGCATCTGCGCCATGTCGTACGAGGGCAACCCGTGCAACATGGGCCTGTACGAGCTCTCTGAACAGGTTCGGGACAGCGTCCGCGCAGAGGACCTCGTCGGCTTCCGCTTTCACACGATCGGTGTCAGCGATGGCATCTCCATGGGTACCGACGGTATGCGCTTTAGCCTGCAGAGCCGCGATCTCATTGCTGACTCTATCGAGACCGTCATGAGCGCGCAGTGGTACGATGCATGCATCACCCTGCCCGGTTGCGACAAGAACATGCCTGGCGCCCTCATCGCCATGGGCCGCCTCAACCGCCCCTCCCTCATGGTCTACGGTGGTACCATCAAGGCGGGTTGCTCGAGCTCGGGCGAGAAGCTTGACCTTGTTTCTGCCTTCCAGAGCTACGGCCAGATGATCACGGGCCAGATCACCGAGGAAGAGCGCCAGGATATTGTCCGCCATGCCTGCCCCGGCCCTGGTGCCTGCGGTGGCATGTACACGGCCAACACCATGGCCAGCGCCATTGAGGCCATGGGCATGAGTCTCCCGTACAGCTCTTGCGCCCCGGCCGAGTCCAAGGCCAAGCAGGACGAGTGTGCTAACGTTGGCAAGGCCATCAAGAAGCTCATCGAGCTCGACCTCAAGCCGCGCGACATCATGACGCGCGCTGCCTTCGAGAACGCCATTACGCTCGTCATGGCTCTCGGTGGCTCCACCAACGCCGTGCTGCATCTCCTTGCTATGGCGCGCGCCGTGGACGTCCCGCTTGACATTGACGACTTTAACATTATTGGCGACCGCACCCCGCTTCTTGCCGACATGAAGCCGTCTGGCAAGTACTTTATGGAGGACATTCACCGCATTGGCGGCGTGCCCGCTGTGCTCAAGTACCTGCTCGAGAAGGACATGATTGACGGCTCGTGCATGACCGTCACTGGCAAGACCATGGCCGAGAACCTTGCGGAGCTCCCCGGTCTCACCGAGGGACAGGAGGTCATCATGCCCATCGAGAACCCGATCAAGGAGTCTGGCCACCTCAACATTCTCTACGGTTCCCTCTCGCCGGGCTCCGCCGTCGCCAAGATCACTGGCAAGGAGGGCATGGAGTTCGAGGGCCCTGCCATCTGCTTTGACCGCGAGGAAGACATGGTCGAGGCGATCGAGCAGAACCGCATCAAGAAGGGCCATGTCATTGTCATCCGTTACCAGGGTCCCAAGGGTGGCCCCGGTCTTCCTGAGGGCCTCAAGGCCACCAGCCTTGTCATTGGCGCTGGCCTTGGACCTCACGTTGCTCTCCTCACGGACGGACGCTTCTCGGGCGGCTCGACTGGCTTTGTTATTGGCCACGTGTGCCCGGAGGCCCAGGAGGGTGGCCCCATTGCCTTTGTGGAGGACGGTGATAAGATCCGCATTGACATCCGCACGCGCACCATGGACCTCCTTGTTGACGACGACGTGCTCGAGCAGCGCCGCAACGCCTGGACCCCGCCCCCCTACAAGGCCACCAAGGGTACGCTCTACAAGTACATCAAGAATGTCGGACCTGCCTCTGAGGGCTGCATCACCGATGCCTAAACAGTTTTTTCCTGGTTTTATCCCCGAGGCCGACGACGCCTTCTTTGCTCGCGTCGTCCTCACTAAATAAATAAAAGCGTTGAGTCACTGTCCTCCTTTTTCCTTTTTCCCCTTTTCGAGCGAGGCGGATGTCGTCGTTGCCCAAGAAAAGAGGGGTCATTGTTTTGCTGTCTTTCTCGCTTTCTCTAGACGATAGACTTTTGGGTTGTGGTCACTCACTCACCGTCTCTCGCTCCTCGCCACCAAACAAGCCAAAAAGAAAAACTCTGCAAGCAAGCCGAGCAAGCGAAGAACTCGACGCGAGACCATGGCGGCGGAGCCCGGGCGGCGCGAGCATGCGGCGGTGAACAGGTTTCTGAAGCGGCAACTGCAAGAGCCGCTCGATCAGCGCCTTGACGTGACCGCGCAGACGCAGCGCGCGGAGATCGCGACTGAGGCGCTTCGCGAGGTCAAGACCAAGTCGCTGGTCCTCGATAACGCGCGTCGCGAGCGCAGCAAGCAAGTCGTCAAGGAGGCGGCAGAGCGCAAGATCCTCACGCGGCTGCATCGCGCGCGACAACCTCATGCCAGACGACGAAAGGCCCTCTCGATTGCGCTGCAAGCTTGCAGTCGGGACGAGGATTTCGAGGGACTTCGACAGGCGTGGGTGTCGAGCGCGGCAAGCGTTCACTCTTCAATCGCCAAAACCCTTTCTGGCGCAAAAGGTGATTCTGATGATCCCATGATATCATCATCTCAAGCGAAGGAAGAAGTTAATCTTGCGACGTCGAAGCGAGACGATGGCAAGCCCGTTCGCGCAAATGATGCTCTTTCCTGGAAAGACCTCGTAGCACGAGAGCAAAGCATACGTACGATTCTGAAAAGGGTGGGCCTTTTAGGGGCCAAATTGAGTATTCACATCAAGGCCGGTGGCAATCTTGCAAAGCCTCTCCGCGGCACGGTCATTTATGTTTCCGAAGATGTATTTTATTTGCTTCGCTCGGGCCGCTCAGGTCGTGTGCATCGTATTCCTTTGCGCAAGACACAAGCTCAATTTCAGGCGCCTCTGGATCGGCTTGGTGTGTTTTGGACAGACGCTGCGCAGCTCGTCAAGGCAGAGTTGTGAAGGTGTTGAATGTCCAATAAAAAGTTTTTTTCGGGGGGGGGGGAGGGTGTTGCCTGCTCCTTGCCGGGCGGCCGAGGTTAGATTTTGTTAGCAAATTTTCGAAGAAAACAATTGTGCATTACGTTCGTTGATGAAGAATTAGAAGCTTGTGCATCACCAAGACTACGCAAGCAAAGAAGAAAAAGAAAAGACAAGTTTCACAAATCTCATTTTCTCTTCGACTCATCGTCCCGCATCATTTCACCTTCTCTGCTCTTTTCCATCGTCACTACGCCTCATCATCACACCACTTAAGATTTCCCAGGGCGTGAGCCTCGGTCACACGAGCGTGATAATCAAGGTCGGCGCGATCCGCAAACGAGAGAGACGCGTGGCCTGGCAACCGTTTGCGGTTGACCGCGGTTTCACAACGTTCCCGTTGGGCGCCTTCGACGGCTTCTTTCACTGTCACATCAATCTTCAAACAAAAGAACAAACAAACAAACAAACAAACAAACAAACAAACAAACAAACAAACAAACAAACAAACAAACAAACAAACCCACGCAGGCACACTCGCAGGCAGACAGGCAGGCAGCGCGCGCACAGACTAAGGCAGACGGGCTCGCGCAGCGCGAGGGGAAGATGGCAGACGTGCGGGAGCGCAAGAACCTGCGGCAGGTGAAGCGCCTGGACCCTGAGGCGACCGGGATCGTCGTCTCGGCGAACTTCGTGGTCATCTACTCTTACAATGAAGCTGACATGGAGTGGGAGCGGGAGGATATCGAGGGCCCGCTTTTCGTGGTGGACCGCAAGGGGACGCCCGCGCATAGCCTTGTAGTGGTGAATCGTGCGAGCTCGCGCAACTTTTTGCAGTACATTGGCGAAGCTTTTGAATATGATCTTTCGGACGGTTTTGTGATGCTGCGCTGCGAGGCGGGCGTGTACAGCCTGTGGTTTAATAACGACGATGAGCGAAAGCAAGTTAGCGCGGCGCTGGAGAAGATTGCGGACAGCGCATCAAAGCAGGATCAAGGCCCTGCAAAAGACGGCGCCGCGCCCTCCACCCCAACTTCCAAAGGAGCAGCAAAAGAAGACATGCCTGACCTGCTCAAGGACATGTTCCAGCAAGCGGCCACGGAAGGCGGCGCAGGAAACGGGGCTGTTTCCAGCGTACCTTCGCAAACGCCAGCTGCCCCACCTCCTTCCTCGTTTACTGGACCCAATGCTGCGGAGCAATTCACGCTGAGCAAGGAACAAATGAAAGACGTTTTGCTGCGGCTTGTTCATACCGACAAGTTTATTGACATTTTGCACAATCAATACCTCAAGACACGCGCGACTGCATCCCAGCAACCACAGCAGCAGCAGCAGCAGCAGCAACCGCAGCAACCGCAGCAGCAGCACATTGGTCATCTTGCGCCGTCCCCACTGCGACAGCCTTATGGAATGATGCAACAACCACCGCCGAGCATGTACGGATCGCCGATGATGTATGGCCGAGGGGGTCCCGGTCAGCACATGCACCATCACGCCCCGCCTTCGCACCACTCGCATCAAGGCGCGCCTCCTCCGTATCATCAAATGGCCCCGTCACCGGGTCCTAACTCGGCAATGCACCATCCTGGAGCAGGCCAGGTCGGCGCCCGCATGGAGACGCCTCCTCATCTTCAGCACCCGCAGCATTCCCAGCCGCAGCAGCATGCTCATCAAGAATAGACCAGCAGACGACTAACGAACGGGCAGACGGATTGACTGAAATTGACGATCTAGCCAGGTGGTGGGTTTCTTCGTGAACACCAAATGCGCACTCGCATGAGCGAGAGTCATTTGCGAGATCACATGGCAAGAGCCCTTTGCAAAACAAATCTGAACTTGAAATGGCGAGATATGTGATTCTATTCGGTGCTTGTTTGCAAGAGAGAACAGAAAAGGAAGGAATGGGATGAGAAAGGGGGGAAATGGGAAAGGAAAAGGAGAGAAAAAAGGACCACTTGCTTGCCTGTTTGACAAGTGGTTTGCTTGACAATTGCTTGCTTATTGCTTGCTTATTGCTTGCTTATTGCTTGACAATTGCTTGACAATTGCTTGACAATTGCTTGACAATTGCTTGACAATCGCTTGACAATTGCTTGACAATTGCTTGACAATTGCTTGACAATTGCTTGACAATTGCTTGACAATTGCTTGACAATTGCTTGACAATTGCTTGACTATTGCTTGACAATTGCTTGACTATTGCTTGATTATTGCTTGACAATTGCTTGATTATTGCTTGCTTATTGCTTGATTATTGCTTGCTTATTGCTTGACAATTGCTTGCTTATTGCTTGACAATTGCTTGCTTATTGCTTGACAATTGCTTGCTTATTGCTTGCTTATTGCTTGCTTATTGCTTGCTTATTGCTTGACAATTGCTTGACAATTGCTTGACAATTGCTTGACAATTGCTTGACAATTGCTTGACAATTGCTTGACAATTGCTTGACAATTGCTTGACAATTGCCTGACAATTGCTTGACAATTGCTTGCTTGCTTGCTTGCTTGCTTGCATGTATACATGATGAAATTTGTCAAAGGTTGTTAATGCATAACCTGATTATCTCCCAGGGATCAAGCTCAGTCTCGAGGAACGCGATGACGCCGTCAGCAGCGCGGCATACGCCATAAGCAAGTCAAGTGCAAACGAGAAGCAGAGGCCGTCCAATGGAAAAATAGAGATTATGCACAACTAGATTAGGTAATAAGAAGACCCGCGCGGTAAATGCCATAAAACATAAAGGCCACGATGAGCGGAACAGCGACCATGACGCCCCCGAACCAACCCCAAAACCAATGCGGGTCCTCTGCAACGCCCGAGTTGAGATTCATACCAAAGAGGGCAGCAATGAGCGCGCCAATTGCGGCTGCAGAGGTTACACTAGTGACGAGCAGGTCGATGCCGAGGAGCTTGTTACGCGCCGAATCGAGGCGCAGCGTGATGGTCCCAATGGCTGAATCGATCTCGCTACGCAGCGCCTCAACCTGTGAAAAGGTGCCGTCAATTGCCTGCGCATAGTTTTCCACCAAGAGTTCAATGTCTTCGTGGTCCACGCACCAAATCTCCTCGCGATCGTCATTGTAGTAGTCTGGGAAATTGTGCACCTTGTCAAGGTTCATGAGCGCCATGTCGCGGTCATTTTCGAGAAGCTCTTCAAAAGCGGCTTGGACACCGAGAAGACGCGATGAAATCTTGGACACGCGCGACTTGGCCTGGCGCAGACGCTCAATCGTGACACCCGAGGAGGTCTTGATGATCTCTTCCACAGTCGTATGGACCTCTGGCGTCAATTTTGTCACCTCGTCGTGCAAAAGCTGGCATATAGTGACAAAAATGCTCTCTAGCGAGCGCATGGAAAAGGAGACGGAGGCCGATTCCTCGCCAGCGTCACGGAGACGCTGCATTAGAGTAGAAAGAATCGAGTCAGCGCCGTCCGGAACAAAAACGAGGGTCTTGTTGTAGAACAGCAGCGCGCGAATGGGCTGCAAATTGACCAAAATTGAGTGTCGCCGGGCGAGGATGCCTGGGTCCCGGGACTGGGCAAACGAGGGGTCAAGTACGCGGATGTCACGATGCTGCAAGGTGCCCTTGAATCGCCTACGCACAGCAGCAGGGTCTTCAAGTGCCGCAGCAGTGATCTCGAGCTCCTCGAGTGTATTCATCGGCAAAAGCCGCGGTTCGGGAACCATGCGTCTCGCTTCTTGCATAATGTCATCGCGTCGTAGCTCGACAAAATCCATCTGTCCGTTGTCTCTAAACTCTAGCACAAGCATGGGTTGCTGTTTATGCACGAATCGTTTCTTTGTCGACTTGGTGTGAAAGAGCGGTTCTTCAAGATCGAGGCCGAGACTTGAGAGGCGATTGCGCGCCATCATCACCTTGGGCGAGAGTCGGGCGTCGCTAATGTCGCTGTAACGCGGCTCGTCTTCGTGCTCGCGTTCGCAGGCCTCGGTGTTCAGCAAGATGCCATCGGGCTCGTCCCCAGGGTAATGATCGATCTGAACATCGATGCGGTCGCGGTTCTCTTCGTCTGCGAGTGCACTGTCGTCCTCGTCTTCCTCTTCGATGTCGTGATCGTTGGACCCGGAATCGGAGTCGCCCACCTCGTCGCTATTGTCCCTGCGCCACGAAATCTCCCCCGCAGCGTTCGACCCGACCGACTCGCAGTATAGCGCCTCGCCGCCTCGCCGTGCTTCGCTATCGCGCGGGACCATGGCGGCGCGGGCCGCCGCGGAGTCTTCATCGCTGGCGCTCGCGTTGTCGTCGTCCGCGCCGCGGCTCCCCACGCGCCCGTTTCCCCCGTGGCGGTCGCGTTGGCGCTGCGCCCTCGAAGGGTTCATGGCGTTCGACGTGCGTCGTCGTCGCGATGCCGCCGCCCTCGGCCGTACCCGCCGCGCAGGGGTGTGGACGTGGGGGGAAGGCGAGGCCGGCCAGCCCGCCGGGCCCTCCGCAGGCACGCCGTCGCCCTCGCCGCCGTCGTCGTCGCCGTCGCCGTCGCCGTCTTCGTGATCGTCTTCCGGGTCTCCGCCTCGCGCCGCCAGGAATCGGCTTGGGCGCAAGTCGGTTATAGCCGCGCCCGCAAGTGGCCTGTTTCCGCGCCGCAAGTGCGCTATTCCCGAGCCGCAAGTGGCCCTCCGGCCTTTACCCCGCTTGCGTGGGACCCTCGCGGAGAATCTGCAGGTGCCGCACATAGTGCATGGAGGGCGCCTGCCCGTGCTGGTCGTGGCATTGGCATGCTGGCATGGGCGTCGGGGCGTGGCTGGAACTCGGCCCGAGGCCTCCTCGATCTTCTTCCTGCGCTCCTCCTCGGTCCCGCTTCCCGCCACAGCTGCTGCAGCTAGCGTTCAGCCGCAGAGGATCTGGCGGGTGGCCGCGAAGGGCAGGCGGGACCGGGGCCACGGCGCCCGCGCCACCCGTGCGCGGCGCGGCGCAAGTGGAGAAAAGCGGCATAACCCACTTGCGCGGCGGCAGCGCAAGTGGAGAATGGGCGGCGTCTTCCCACACGCGGCGAGGGGTCGAGGGACAGAGCGAATGCTGATCGATCGATGATTGATTGATCGATGATTGATTGATCCATCCATCGATCGATCGGTCGGTCGAGCAGAGCCCAGACGCGCAGAGCCCGGGCGAGGACGCGCGGGCGGAGGGAGGAGGGAGGCCGCCTCGGCGCACGCGCAGAGACCGCGGCCGCGCTCTCGCGCTCTCGCGCTCTCCGCGCTCTCTGCGCTGGCCCGGCGGCCCGGGCGGAGCGAGATTGGGCGACGGGGACGGGGATGATGAAGGACAAGACGGCGCGCGAGGGCGCCGCGGGGTACGGCAGCATTGGCAGGGCGTCGGGGCGGTCGGACAGCGCGGAGGCGGTGGCCTCGGAGAATTCCTTGCTCTTGAATGGGGAGGGCAGCTCCTCGAGAAGGTCGAGCGCCCTGGATGCGCCGTCGCTGTCGAACTTTGTGGGCTTCGTGGAGTACGGCAAGAGCGAGGACTGCGAGCCTGGCGTGCAGGAGTCGCCCGAGTCCAAGGCGGCCCGGCGTAAACTGGTGCGCGCAACTCTGATCTGCTTCACATTCATGCTCGTTGAGATCGTCGGTGGCTACATCGCTGGCAGTCTCGCAATCATGACCGACGCTGCGCACCTGCTCTCTGACGTGGCCGGGTTTCTGATCTCGCTCTTTGCGCTTTACCTGGGCAACCGCAAGGCTACGCCCACGCTAAGCTTTGGGTTCAAACGGGCTGAAATTGTCGGAGCTGTCATGAGTGTGATGCTCATCTGGTTTCTCACTGGCGTGCTTCTGTGGGAGGCGATTTTGCGCACCCAGGGTATTGTGAATCACTCTCGCTCTTCTATGGTGGACGGCAAGGTCATGACAATCGTCGCCGGATTCGGACTCGTTGCGAACTTGACTCTCCTTCTTGTGCTGGGGCATGATCACAGCCACCTTGGTGGGGGCCACGGACACAGCCATGGGGGCGAAGATGACGATCATGGCCACAGCCATGGAGCCAAAACAGATCATGGTCATAGCCACGGCACCAAAAAGGACCACGGTCACGGTCACGACCACGGGCACGGACATGACCACGGCCATGGCCACGGTCATGGTGGTGATGACCATGGCCACAGCCACGGGGGTCACAGCGATAGCAAGCCCGGTGAACTTCACGTGAACGTGAGCGAACCGACGAGCAAACCAAAGCACGCAAATATTAACGTGACTGCCGCATACGTTCACGCGATCGGGGATCTTATTCAGAGTATTGGCGTTTGCATTGCCGGTATTCTCATTTGGATTTTCCCCGGCGAGACGCATCCTCATGTGCAGCTAGCAGACCCAATCGTGACGTTCTTGTTCTCGATTATGGTACTCATGTCAACGTACAGCGTGCTCAAGACGTCCATGAATGTGCTCATGGAGGGCGTTCCGGACGGCGTGGATCCCCTCGACTTCGCGCGGGAGCTCATGAGCATCGAAGGTGTGGAGGACGTGCATCATTTGCACATTTGGAGCCTTACGGTGGGCGAGCCTTCTCTTTCGGTCCATATTGTGGTTTCGGATAGCTATGACATGGAACTGGCGCTGCAGCGCGCGCAACACGTCTTTCGTGCGCGTGGTATTTCGCATACCACCGTGCAAGTTGAGCGCCGCGCCACGGATCGGATTTGCGACGCAGACATGGACTGCATCGGATCCCCGTGCGACCGCTACGCGCTGGAGTGCTCGAAGAACGGAACCTGCTTTGTGAACGACCTCTCACTTCCTCCAACTAGCATCTGAGTTCGAGGTTTACTGAGCTCAAGTTCGACCAGCCCGAGTACCAACATTAGCATATTGTCATCCAAGATACAGGTCTCACTGGCATTTGAAGGTGCTCAAGGTTTTGAAGCATTTGTTGTACCCCACGCTTGATCCTGACGAGGTCGGATCATAGGAGGAAGCAATGGAAGCTCCTAGTGCTGACGTGAACACTGGGGAGGAGGGAAATGTAATGTGGCATGCTAGAGAACGTAGTCAAAACGCCATCACGAAGGCGCACACGAGAAAGGAAGCGCGAATCTTTAATTAAAATAATATTTTACAGAAAGACTCCCTGTCTTCGAATTATGTATTGATACCATCTTCGCACGGAGTGCAACGGTCTCCAACTTTCGTGTGGCGGCTCTTTACTCTCGTGTGACAGGTGTTCGGCTCCTCGATTTTCACATAATCGAGTGCGTGCCCCTTGGTTTTGGAATTGTAACTTCCTCTGGCATTTTTTTCGATGCTCGCGCAAGATCGAGTATTCTGTCGATGCAATGTGATTTTAAGATTGCGCAAAGACGGTAAGGCACAACACGCCATACTTTGGAGATAGACTACTACATGCGTTTTGTTATTGATATTATGGAGAGAGGTGGCGGGAAGTCACGTGAGAAAAAAGGCAGCTCCTTACCATGCTATATCGCAGACAGTGCGTTGCCAGCAAGCTTGGAAAGACAAAAGTTTAAAATTGCAACGCCGCGGGAGAAAACAGTTGAACACACACAAAAAGGTTTTCTACATTGACGGCGATGCGACACAGAGGCGGCACATACATACACACTTGGGTCCACTGAAAACGGGACTCGGCACAAGACATGACAAATTCTGGCTGCACAGTGCGAGGTCGCGCAACGACAAACATTTTAGATGTCGTCACCAGCGGTCTTGGACCTGTCGTATGCGAGACGCAGGTAAGCAAAGCGGTCCTTAATGGCAAGCACTGGAATACAGCCAATGATCATAATGACGCCGCCGATAATGAAGGTCAAATCCACGCTGCCAACGACTTCGGGAGCAAGCGCACTGACAAAAACCAGGTTGGAAAGGTTGATAACAGCGCGATCCCAGCCTGTAATGAGACCCTCCAGCGAAGTATGCGCAGAAAAGACGTACTCGAGCTTGGTTTCGTACACCGCCGTCTGCCAGGCGATAAAGACCATCAAGGCAAAGACAATCGAGGTGAAAAAGGCCCAATGTCCGGCAGTGGTGTCGGCGATGTAAGAAATGGTGGCAATGATCCAGAACATGGTTCCGAGCGTGTAGCCGCCAGCCGCAAACGTGTAGAAGCGCTTGGTCTTCTCCATGTAGTATGCCGCGATGATGGCAGTGGGAATGGCCAATCCAATGCCGGCAGCTGAGGCCAAAAAGCTGTACGATGAGATCTCGGCGGGGAAAACGCGGCTAATGCTCGAGTAAATCACCAGGACAGGGCCAGATACGATAAAGTCGCTAAGCGCCAACTTGGCAAAACGCTGGTTGGTAAAGAGCATCTTGGTGCCGCGAACGAGACCCGTGTAGTCCTTGGGCTCGCCAGCAGCAGAGGGCGCCGTGGGCGGGAGGTCGCGGACCGAGAGCAGCATGAGAATGAAAAAGACAGTGGGGACAACAGCCATCATGACGTTGAAAGCACGAATATCTGTGGGCTGGTAGCAGCAAAACGCGTCCTTGGCGTCAGCGTAGTCGTCAAGGCAATCGACATAGGTATCGTTTGCAGCGGCAACAGCCAATTCGCTGAGCTGCGAGGCAGAGAAGATGCTCGTGTCGCAGGACTTGAGCGTGGTATCGACGACTTCGTTGTCCGTGAGGGCAAACATGTCAGCGAGCACAAGCGCTGCGCCGGAACCGAGCAGGGAAAGCAGACTGATGAGGGCGGTAGCCAGGGCGCGCTCTCTCTCCGGGAACCAGCGGTTCGAGACAGCGAGAATCGATGCAGACACAGTGGTGCCCACACAGGAGGCCAAAGATCTGCCCACGAGCACGCCGGCAAAGTTGGTGCCGCTGGCGAGCCAAATCCACGAGGATGCCATGATGGCAAACCCACCAACGAGCGTGACCTTGAGGCCCCATCGGTCGATGGCATAGGCGCCGGGGAAGTAGGCCACGAGCAGGATGATGGAGTCGAGCACGCTCATAAAGTCGACGCCGAGGCCCTGCGAGCTAAAGGACTCGTTGGGAATGTCAAAGTACTTGGCGTACGCGGGCGCGATGGGCACTTGACGGGACGTGTGCATGTTCCACGACGCGTACATGAGGCCGATGGTGAGGCAGACCGCCCATCGTCGCTTGTACACCTTGATCTTGCCGGTCTTCTCATCGATGACATACTCGCGCGGCGGGTTGATCTCCTTCTCGGCGGCCACCACCTCGGCCGAGACCTTTGCGTCTTCTTCGGCCATTATTATCTTCCTCGCCTGCGCCCGCGTCCGCGCCCACGCTCACGCTCTCGCTTTCGCCTCTCGTCTCGTCTCGTCTCGTCTCGTCTCGTCTCGTCTGGTCTTGCCGTACGTGCTTTGCTTTGCCTTGCTTTGCTTTGCTTGCGTACGTTGCAGTGGCCAGCCGCGCGTGCGACTCTGCTCACTCTCGCGCAGGCGATATGGAACTGCCGTGCGTCGGCTGCTGCGCTGCTGCTCGGTCGTCGGTCGGCGGTCGCTCTCGCTCGCTCGCTCGCAGGCGGTCGCCGGGCAGGCCCCGCGTGTGCAGGCAGCCTCGGTCTCGGTCTCGGTCTCGGTCTCGGTTTCGGACTCGGACCCGGGCTCGGTCGCGGTCTCGGTCTCGGTCTCGGTTTTGGTCGCGCTCGCAGTCGCGGGCGCGCCCGTGGCCGCGGGGTGGCGCGGGGCCGGTCGGCGTGGACTGGCCTCGCGCTTTCTTGCTTTCTTTCTCTCTGTTCTTTCTTTCTCCGCCCCGCACTCCTAGCGCGGCGCCTAGCGCACCTCTAGCGCACCCTGCCTCCGCCTGCCTGCCCGCCGCCACGCGCATGCCGCGCCACGAGGTGCGTGCACGCGCCGCGCGGCTTGCGGCTTCCTGCAGCAGCGGCAGCCTGCCTGCGTGCGTGCCTCGTTCCCTCCGGCCAGGCAGGCAGGCAGGCAGGCAGGCAGGCAGGCAGGCAGGCAGTCGGGGCGGGAGAGGAGGACGGAGAGGAGCGGCAGGAGAGGAGCGGAGCGGAGTGGATGGAGTGGACTCGCGCGGTGCAGCCGCCAGGCCGGCGATCTGTGTCCTCGCTGTGAGAGAGTCCTTTCCGCGCCTCTTCTACATTATTATCTCTGTGTCTGTTTCACTTTCATTCTTTCTTTCTTTCTTTCTTTTTCTCAGTTGCTTTCTTCCTTTTTCAGGACAATGGCCAGTGGATTGACTGTGAACTCTAGGAAACGGAGAAGGCGCAGCAGCAGCATGACCTGGCTGCAGCTGGTCGTGCTCGCGCTCCTGCTGCAGCTGCAGCAGGCGGCACCGAGATCAGCACGCTCGCACGCGCGTGCACGAAGGGACGCGCTGAGCAAGCGACTGCGACTGCGACTACAGACTACAGCGGCAGCAGCTGCAACCTGCTGCAAGGAGCGAGCGGGCACGGCCCAGCACCCACCGAGAGCGAGTTCTGCCGTAACAACAAAAAGATAAGAAGGGTGCGTGCACACGCACTACGCGCGTGTGTTGTGAAAACACGCGCGCGCGACACAGGACTCGACTAGGCTAGCGCGGCGAGATGATGCAAGACGAGACGAGACGAGACTTGAGTACGCAAGCGTGGCCGAGACCTTCTCTGCGCGGAAAAGTCGTGTCGCTCTCGGAGAAAATGCAGCGCGCGGGCGATGCCCAGGCGCTCGCTCCGCCGCGGCTTACGGCTTACGGCTTACGGCTTGCGGCTAACGGCTTGCGGCTAGCGGCTTACTATTTGTGGTGGGTGTGGCTGCCGCGCGTGTCAAGCAAGGTTGGTCTAGTCAAGAATTCGCGGCGACAGACACAAGCACTTGGGTCGTGTCGGCCTTCCCGGCCCGCCGGTCACTTTACAGCACCAGCACCAGTACGTACTAGGCCTAGTCAAGGCTTTGATGATGCTTTTGCGTTATTAGGATCATCATGATGATCGATGAGGATGATCGATGAGATGAGGGAACTGGGTCGGAGGCTCGAGGAGGCGATGAAGGGTGAGCAGGACAAGGCACAGGCAAGCAAGCCCTTAAAA
Organism: Aurantiochytrium sp. KH105; assembly: GCA_003116975.1. Classification (NCBI taxonomy): domain Eukaryota; class Bigyra; order Thraustochytrida; family Thraustochytriidae; genus Aurantiochytrium; species Aurantiochytrium sp. KH105. The sequence goes on from BGKB01000123.1 coordinate 133,466, forward strand.
AACAAAATCAAAACATCCAGCCATTGAGTATTGGCGCCATCTGCACGCAGAACAGCTGACTGACTGACGGCTCACGATGCATGTGCACAGCGGATTCCAACTTGTGAATCTTCATCACAAACCGCGAGGCTTGGCGGCGCGGTCCTCCTTGTCGCCAATGTTCTCGTGATTCTCCTCCTCGTCGTCGTCGTCGTCGTCCTCCTCCTCCTCGTCCGTGGCGGCCTCCTCGGTCGAGGTCAAGGGCGGCTCCGCAGAGGTGGCGCGCCGGAAGACACGCCTGCCAATGTCGGCGGCCGTGGTCCGCACGCCGGCGTCGGAGATGTCGGGCACAGACTGCTGCCGCGGGACCGGCACCGGGACCGAGGCAGGCGGGGAGTCGAGCAGCTTGGCCGCGGCGAGCTGCGACTCGTGCGTGGGCGAGGACGACCTCAGCCGCACCGACTGCACGCGGCTCGGCTTGATGGCGGCGAGCTCTGGGTTGGCTCGGAAAACCTTGTTCGTGTTCACCGTGTACTCGGGCGAGGCGGGCGACTGCGCGGCAGTGGGATTCGTTGAGGCCGGCTGCTTTGCAGCGTCCTTGCCCTTGGAAGTCGCGCCAGAAGAACCAGGTGCACCAGGAGCAGGAGCAGGAACAGGAGCAGTTAGGGCAGGACCAGCAACAGCAGCAGCAGGTCCGCTTGTCGAGGCCACGCGGAGCTGCTCCAAAGATGACTTGGGCACCGCGCTAGACTCCATGCGAAGCGCCCCGGCGGCCATGGCCGCGCTCGCAGACGACTTTCGATGGCGCAAGAGAAAAGAGGACGACGGCGACGAAGTCGAGCCATCCGCTGTTGAGGACGTCACGGTGCCAGCCGAAGACGTGGTCGAACTCATGGTATGTGTCGACGAAAAGGAGGCATCCTTGTCCTTGCCTGACGATTTCTCCTTGTCCTTGGCGTCCTTGTCCTGAAACCAGCTGTTGGGCTTAAATATGCGTTTAATAACGTCGCGCTTGCGGCGGCGCGTCTGCGAATCGCCCTCCTTGGCGGCCTTGTTTGTTTTATCGAAATCGCGCAGGGCGTCGATGGCCACATCCAAGTCCGGCATGCACGCTTTAATGTAGCCCCAAATGCGATGACCAAAGAGGATCATCACCTCGAGGCGTGTCTGCGGTGGTTCGCGCTTGTCGACCTCGGCGGCACGGCGCTCGTCGTTCAGGCGTTTGATCGACTTGTGCTCCTGGATGAGCTCCATGGGGTCCCGCGCACCGCAAATGGACGGCAGAAACGGCACAAAGAGATCATAACTGTGCATTTCGAAGATACGCCGCCGTGACACGGTGCAGAGCAATGCAAAAATTTGCCCTGCAAGGCTGATGGCGGTGCTCAGCACCTCGTTCGAGCATCCTGCGTGAAAGGTCACCATCGTGTGCATGAGATCCTCGGCAAGGTTTGATCCAACCTCGCTGCGCTTGTCGTCGTCGCGCGACTCGCCAAGAGCAAACTTGCGCAAGTCCTCTGTGCAAAACGTGAAGGGAAGCAGCGGTTTGGGAAGGTCACGAAGAAACCCCTTGAGAAGCGAGCTGATCGCATTCGCGCACTCTGCGAGGCCCTGCGCAGCATCAACAATCATGGACACGCGGTTGCAAGCATTTCGGGCGTCAGATCATCATTTCCGGCGTCAAATCATTGGTCGATCGATGCAAATCGTAGGCCGGGAAATGGAGAACAAAACGAAGATAAACTCACCTTGCTCGCGCGGTTCTCCTCGACAAAGAGGCTGACCTTTTGGTATGGTAGACCCTCTGGATACTTCATGATGGCCTTGAGCCTGTCGAGCGTGCTGTCTGCGGCCCGCACGCGAAAGAGTCCTGGCTCAAAGTCCTCTACGCCGAGCGCGCCCTCGACGTATTTTCCCAGCCACTTCGTGCACGCCAGCGCGTTCACGAGCTCCGGGATACATCCCTCGATGCTGGCGTTCTCGGCGCCGGGGGAGGCTTGCATCGCGCCCCGCTTTGCCGCCTTGCCTCCCGACGCGCCGCCCGCCTCGCAGCCCGCACGCGACCGCGCTACGACGGCCCGCGCAAGAATGTTTGTTGTGTCCTTGCTTGGCTTTCTTTCTCTGGCTTGTTCGCTCTTCTGGCTGCCGCGACGTGACTGCAGCTCGACACGCGCGCAAGTGCAGCGAAACCGCATTCTTCACTTGCAAGCGCGAGAGCTCCACTTGCGCGGGCTGCGCCGCATACCACAGCGGAAATCGTTTTTCTTCTCGCGCCGCTTTCTCTATTTTGAGCAACCCTTTTTGCCCTTTGCGCCCGGAGTAGACTCGACTCGCTCGGGCGTGTTTGGGCGCACGCTCGGCGGGCACATGGCCGAGGAGACGGCGCGTGGAGCGGCCCAGGAGGCCGCAACAGATGAGGAGGACGTCGCCGAGGAGGTCGCAGAGCTTGCCGACCTGGCGGCGCGCGATGCCCGCCGGGAGAGGCTCGCCAAAGAGCTCCTCGACTCTGAAACGCGCTACGCCAGCGTCCTCGAGGCCTTTGAGACCGTGGACCAGCTCGTAGCCGCGGCAATATGCGCCGAAGGGTTCGGCGAGGGCCAGGACCTCGACGAAGATTTAGATCTGTACGAGGGAACTGCGGATGCCGCGCTCGCAAGACATCAACCGCTCGTTTCTCCTCGAATGCGATGCCTTTTTGCAACAATGCGACAACTTGCCGTCCTCAGTCGGGCCACCGCGCTGGCGCTGCAGAAATCTATGCGAGAGTATGGCCCGGACCGCGTAGGCGCAATTCTCGTTCGTTTCGCGGACGCCACCTACCTTTACGAGGAGTATGCCGGCGCGCACACATGTCTGCAGCAGGAGATTGCTCGTCTGGGGTCTCATCCTGAGTTTGTGCAAATATGGCGCAGGGCTGCACGCCTCGTAGCAAACAAGGGCCTCGCTCTCCCTGCGATTTTTCCTGCTCAGGACGGGGCGACTGCTGCGGCGACTTCGGGCTTCACTTCTTCGTTCTCGTTCTCGTCCTCGTCGTCGTCCACTTTCACGACGTCCAGTCAGCTGCCAACGACGCTAAGTAGCTTTCTGATATTGCCCATTCAACGTATTCCGCGCTACGAAATGCTTCTCGAGGAAATGCGCCGAGAGGCCAATGCTGTCGAGAGTCTCGAGGCCTTATCTGCTCACCTCGGCACAGGCCGTAAATCCTACGATTGGTGGGCCAAAGAGCAGCGTCTCGTGGTTGAAGCGCGGGATCTCTTTCGCGAGATAGCTGGCCGCATGGAACTTGCCATCCGTGCTGCGGACAGCAGACCTTTCCTTCTCGCAGCATCGCTGCCCCCTCCTCCATCGCGGCCAGACCTGCCGAAGGTACAAAGCACCGAAATTAATGCAGACGCGAGCACAGAGGCCAAAAATGACTCTTTTCTAGTCACAAAGACCATGTTGGCAAATGAGTACGAGCTTCTTCGAGATCTCATTCTTGCCGAGGAGACGTGGGCTCTGGCTCGCATCAAAGAAGCGAGTGCAACGGATGCAATGCAAGTCGGCGCGAATGTCGCAGACGACCAAGCTCTCTTGCTCCTCGCGCAAGCTGTAATTCATACTCGCCAGGTCAGTGGTCATTTTGTTCGAGTCCTCCAACGAGAATTGGTGGCCTCGACCTCTATATGGGACGATATTTGCTGGCTTGCGAGCCTTGCACATCTGCACACCAGTTATGCAGTTGCGTTTGTACACGCATGGCGATTAGTTGCGCCGCCGCTTCAGTCTTCGAAGGAAGCAATTCCCTCGTGGCTACGTGCGCACGCCACGCTCTCTCGCAGGCTCTATGGACTTGGCAGGAGTGCAGGCAGTAAAGGTGGCGTCCTACGCAGCGGACTTGGCGCAGCGGACTTTGCTCGCCTTCGCGAGCCAATGCAGCGCGTTGTGAAGCTCGAAGCAGACTTTGCCCGTCTGGTCATGCATCCGGGGCCCTTTCGTGCACGGCGACCCGACTTTGCCGAGGCTTGTAGCTTTGTGCAATCGGTGGTCTTGCACGCGCATCGAAGTTTGGACAATTGGTTCCTCTCCCGATTGCTTACTTTGCAAAGTCCGTTGGTGGATCCGCTGCAAGATACAATTGTGCGTGTCGGCATCTTATATGTGCGCAAGCGGGCCCACTTGGTCTGTTTGTGCACAGACCGGATTATTTCGGGGCCGCTGCTGCACTCCAACAAGGGTTGCTTGGAGCCTGTGCCTCGCGACGAGGTGGCGATCGACCTCGGCTCCCCGGACACTCGCGGGAATGCTAATTCGGGCAAAGTAGTCGAAAACGTGGCGACGACAACGCAGGGATCGACTTCTGGAATGGGCAAGGGAGGTATGGGAAGAAGACGCGGTAAGGCGGGTACGCCCGGATCGGGACGATTTGTGCAAATTTATTTACGAAACGTGGATAGGATCGTGGCGGAGTCCATGTCTGCCACAGTCATACTGGAACCCAATTTATTGTCGTTATGTGCGCCAGATGTCTCGGGCAGCGCTACCGACCCAGAGAGCGTCCTTGCGCTCTGGACGGTGCCTGTGCCACCTCGAGGCCAGACGCGGACCGCGATTTTTGAGGCCTGGGTTCACTCATTGATGAGGTTGCAGCGCCAGTAGGCACCAGCGAATTGTAGTTTTGCTTTTGGCGAGGGAGTAAGGGAGAGACGGAGGGAGGGAGGGAGGGAGGGAGGAGGGGCGAGAAGCGGAGGGCCGCTTTGAGGAAAACAACAGAGAAAACAGTGATTGTGCTTGCTTGTCCAGGGACAGGACAAGCGTGCGTGGCCCTTTATATTAAAATTATTCCCGACACCCTCCCCCCCGCTCCTTTTTCTTCACCGTAGACACATAATTGGAAGAAAGAAAAGATGCACAGCGTATCCTCATAAAGTTGTCCTTGCCTTGCCCAAGCGGATAACTTATCGCGCGCGCGCGCTCGTCGATTTTTTCAAGTTAAAATTCCGGGATCGACTCGGCGCGCGCGATTGTGTTTTCACCCACAGAGTCTGGAAACGAAGAGGCATCATCGTCGAAGTCGCCTTCATCGCCAAAGCGAGCCCCGTTCTTGGGACGTCCAGAATCGCGCGAGAAGATGCCGAGATTCCCGGCTTCAGGGCCCCTCCAGCTCGTGATGTTAAGAGCCTTTCCCCTGCGGCGACGCGCACGGAGGAAGAGCACGAAGACAAGGGCAATGAGCGCGACGCCGGCTGACGCGCCTGCAATAATAGGAATCTCACTTGACGCTTCAGAGATATCAGAACCGGGCGTTGGCGCTAGCGTGGGGGACTTTGTAGGTTTTGGCGTGGGCGCTCGCGTGGGAAAGGCGGTCGTGCCCTCGCGCCGAATACAGTTTTCGTCCAAAAAGATGGGAATTTCGGGAGGGTCGTCTTGCGCCCTACAATATTCGGACGGGACACACTCCCCGGTATAGTCGCCGTCCTCGACACAGTCATCGTCTGTCTCGGGAGGGGTACGCATCACGCGGCACTTGGCGTACCTGTAGTAGCAGAATCGTGTGGGCTGGCAGCCACTGGGACCTTCGGAGCTATCGCATCCTCCCTGCTTGGTGCACGTGCAGTCATAATCCGTCTCCGGGATCTCTGCGCAGTAGGAGGGTGCTGCTTCGGGCCAAGTTGCCCAGTAGCACCTCTCCGCCAGCTCGCACGATGTCTCGTCGTTGTACTCGTTGCACGCCATGCTCCCCGTCCCTGATCAGCGCCGCCGCGTCCCACTTGCGTCCCACTTGCGTCCCACGCACGTGAACCACGCCGGCGCGCAGCAGCGAAGGTCGCTCGAGCGCGCTCGCGTCTGCCTCCCCTCGCCGCGTTTCGGTCTGCCGCGGCTCCGATCTGCACGTGCGCGAGGCGCTCTGCGCTCTTGTCAATCCGTCTGCGCGGGCGATGCATGCGATGCGCGGACCCGGTTCTTAGGGCTGCGCGCCCGTACTGCAGCTTATCCGCGCACGTGCTAAACTTGTAGCTGCGGAGGCCGGCACGTGCACGCCGCGGTGAGGTAGGGACTAGACCAAAGCACGAGGCTGATCCATGCCGGTACGCGCGCCTCGCCGGGCCTCGACTCGACGCGCCTCGACGCGACGCGACTCGACGCGACGCGACTCGACGCGACGCGACGAGAGCGCGGCAGCGGCGGACGCAGGTTGCAGAGCAGGGCGCGAAGAGCTTGGCGCAGCAGCGGAGCGGGGCGCGCGGGAGGCGGGGGAGCGGGAAAGAAATGGAGCGGCAGGTGCCCTGCTCTGGCTCACTGTAGGCCCTGAGCGAGATGGATGAGCCGTGTTCGCGCGAACTGGACGATTGGGCGAGGCCTAACAAAGTGAGCTGGGATTGCCGGCCCGGGTAGTCGTCGTAGTACGGAGGAGGAGACGGAGAAGTTGAAGGACGGTCCTGCAGCAGCGGGCCAGAAGCTGGGCTGCCGGAAATGGTGCGCTCGACACGCGGTGAAAACAAGCTGTTGTTGCTGCAGCTGCTGGTGGCAGGAAGACAAACTAAAGGCCGAGCAGAAGATGTATACCGCACAGCACATGCACGATCAATGCACGCATGTGCTTTGACTGCTACTGGCTATTCAAGCTGGGTAAAGGCGGCTGCGGCGGGTAGGCCGGAGAGCCACTGTCAGGTCAGATCTCATGGGGCCTCTACTTGCGCGCAATGAAAGGCGCGCTTGGACGGGGGGAGAGGAGGGGGGGGGTAGTTGCGTTCAGGAACCATTGGTGAGGGAGGATAAGCGTCTGAAGCCGTCGCGCAAAGTAAGGAGAAGGCGTGAGGCGAGATCGAGATCGCGACTTAAACGGGGCGAGCTTCTTTGTTTCGCTAGATAGGTAGTCGCCAAAATCATAGATACTCATAGCACTATCACCTTCCCCTCCGCCGCTTTGAGCAGTGACGCGTGAGTAGCGCTCGTCGCGCGCACGCCATCGTAACGTCAATAAATACGCACCTGGACGAGGTTTGCCTAGACTCCTTGTCCCGTCCACATAAGTTGGAATCCAAGGAATGTGGCATTTACGAACTTTGCAAATGGAAGCCGAATTGTGAGGGTGTCCCAGTCTACATAGAAGACATGAGTAAGTCCACCTCATAATGCCAATAATAAATTAGCCGTTCGGGGCTATTGGGGCCTGTATGAATCCGAACTTTCTCGCTTGCCCGCTCACTCCAAACTATCAAGAAATCGGCGCTACTCGCACTAGATATGAGCTTTGACGCATCGATCCCAATCATCCTAGTTTCGCGGGGTTTTCCCTTTTCATTGAAGGGTTTTTGAGGGTTCGAGGTAATAGCTTCCAGAGGACAGATTTGACTTCGTGCACAACGATATTATAAAAGGAAAAGGTGATACCCGGCTTGTCACACACACACACACACACACACACACACACACACGAAGGAAACACACTTTCGCGAAGGAAGTAGTACAAAAGTTTCATGTTAAGATTCGTGCTGCTTTGGATAAGAATTCAATTCGCGACCATATTTGGTCTCAGCGAGAACGCACGCCCTCCAGATCAGATTTTTCGCAGACTTGAGGGCTTTCTACAAAGTTTTCAGGGCTTCCTTGGACTGCATTATAGGCGGTGTTGCCTGGGAAAGAAGGGTCCGAAGCTCAGCCTTTCCATTTACTACATCGTCGATATTTGACGTTCCTTGCGGTTGCAGTCATTTTCCTTCCTCTAGAACCGGAACCGTAGCGCCAGCACCAGCGCCTGCGCTTGAGCTTGGGCTTGCACTAAGAACCCTTGGAGAATCAGATGCATGCAACTCCCGAAGCGCCACGTCGTCATTCCCTGATGTGCTATTTGTTCGTCGAAAAAGCGACGACGTGCTCTGGGGTCGATTACTCACATGGCCTGTACCTGCGCGCACCGGGGTGCTAACCGCGGCTTCAATTCTCAATCTAAGAACTTCACTCGACCTTGAGCTTTATTCGTCATCAAGTGGGCTAATCTTGTCTCTTGCGATGCCAAAATTGTCTCTTTGGGCGTGGAGAGTGATGCTGTCGAACTCGTATGCGCGAGCAACTCTTTCACGCTCATCACTTGGAGAACTCGGCACGCCGCTAAGACTACTGAGAAGATCATGCAAGCAGTCTTGCTCTCGATCTAATTGTGCTTCGCGGGTGGCCCATCGATTCCTCGCTTCGTTGCATGCCTTTTCGCGCTCGAGACAATGTTCACCATAAGCCTTCTTCTCCAATGCTGATATTTTGGAAGGCAGAAATTCCCTCTTCGCATCTGCACGAGCTATAAGAGCACGAGCTTGCTCACGCAACGCATCCATTGCTGCGAGCTCGCTGACGCGGAAGTCATTAATCATCTGCTCTCTCTCGTGGCGTCTCTGATCTGGATCGTAGCGTTGCGCAATGCTTCGCAACTCTTCCTCCTTTGTAGCACGGTTCTTCCTTCTCGTTTCTTTCACGTCTCTGATTCGTCTGGCAAAGTTCGTTCGCAATTTCTCTTTCATTGCCGAGATGTCAGCATCGCTCGCCGTAGATACAAACGCCGAGGCGTCCCCAAGGTGCAGCCCTGTCAAACGAAACGAATTCTGGGCCGCAGGAAAAGCTGAGCGGGACGACGATAGGCTAGAGGCGGAGCTTGGACTGACCGCGGCAGAGTATCTTGAGACTTCTGCATCTGAGGTCGCGACCGCCATCCCCCTCTCCTGACCTGACGTCGAGTGAGTTGGACAGGAATCTGCAGGAGACTCGTTAGTAATCAATGCCCGGTCCGTGACAGTTGTCCTTGTACTTTGATTCGAAGCCATGTTATCTCTTTGAGAAGCACGGGGTGGCGGGGGATGTGCGACCGATGGGCTCAGCTCAGGTGAAGAAATAGGAGCTTCAACCTGCGATTGCTCAACCTGAGGAGGAGAGGGTGCCGCAGAGAATATGCTAAAAGCGTTTGCCTCTTTCCCGCTGGAGGAATGTGCATTTCGGGCAGATGAGCTGGACGGCGCCCCCTCGAGGTCTCCAATCGAATGAACGGCAGATGCTTGCAAAGGACTCTGGATGAACTTGAGAAGGCTTGTGCCACGCAGAGGCAACGTTAGCTCTTCGTGAATCATGTCACCAATCTGCATGACAGGAGTCTCCAGGTGAACCTTTCGCGTGAAGGGCATCATCCCTGTCAAGCGAAGTGCGTTTAAAATCCGCTGCGGCTGAGCAACCTTTATCAATGATTTGGCGCACGCCGTTATCTGCTGAATCTGGGTCAAAGATTCTTCTTTCCCTCTCGACTTTCCTCCTCTCGCCTTCTGTTTCTCTGCAGCAGATTTCAGTGGTTCAAATAGATCCTTACCAGGCGCTTGACACTGTGACGTGGTATGTGGCAACAAATAGTGCAAATACACACCACGTCCAGCAAGTTCCTGGAGGGCAGGAATGTGTTGTCGACTCAAATGACCGTCCATGAATAGGACAACTCGCTTGGCCGGGTCTGAATCCGACATGCCTGGAAAAATAGGCTCCAGGACCTTGAGAATGTTAGCTTGGAAGTTTTCTTTGGTCATACTTCCATTTGGCGACCACGCAACCTCGCATCCAGGATAATGACGCAAGCCAAATACACCAAGCTGCCTAGAGGTGCAGTACGTTTTGATAACCTCCGACAAGTTCTCAATGACTTTCTGTTTTGAACCATTGCTGCTCAAAATCCAGAGAGGTGGTGCGCATTGTCCAGCAAGATTCATCCCCGCCAGCAGCGTAACGTGAGTAGCGTCATCTTTCGCTTGAGCAGTTCGTACTCGATCACCCTTTTGTTGTAGATATTCCGGCGCGGGACCTCGCATCCTTGTTTTCTTGGATTGAGATGACTCACGACTTACAACATGAGTTTCGTCGAGGACGAGGACTCGGTGTGGGAAAAGCCATTCCAGTTCGCCCTCTTGATTATCTCCACATTGCTTGGCAACACCGAGGTCTAGTAGCCTCGCCTTGGTCACTGTGTACCACCAACTGATATACGCCGAATGGTAATTCTTCAGACACTCTTTCGGAAGAGTTGAAATGGATACATTCCGAAGTTCGTATTTGGGTGCCATACGCTTGAGCCATGATTTGTACCAGGACATCGATGCAATCTCGGCGGTGCCGTCTTGCCATCCTGTCATCATCTCTGCTGCAAGTCGCCGAACCTCCTCATGTACGCAAACCTTCCCTCTCTTTGCCATACGAACAACGTGCCTGGCAAGTTCCTCCTCCTGGCTTTTTGACAACAGTGTAGGTGGGCCCATTTTTTCACGTACTGGGCCTCGGAGCCTTCGCACGAGCGACGTTTTCGATAACGGGACTCCGAGCACCAAATGAAGTGCTTCACAGTTCCTCTCAGCGTCTGAAATGGTGCCAGCATATCGTGTAGCTCGTGCGATTCAACGAGCTTGGCAACCTCTTCTTGAAGCTTTTCGCGAGTATCAAGATAGCTCGATTGACGATCGAAGCTTTTAAGTTGCGTTGTGTGATCGCCAACATCGTGCATGGTTTTTCGACGCTTATGGTCAATTGTGGCGCGATGGGCCTTGCGTTTGCGCCGCCACATTGCAATAATATCTTTGAGTTCTTGCAAGCGCTGAGCGACTTTGTGAAGCATAAGGGCGAGCTCATTGATCCCTTCAGGCACCGTCTTCCCCTTGTAGACTCTGCCATGCGTGCGCTGCCACGCAACAAGCGCGGGCAGAACTTTCGTTGCCCGGAGGCGTCTGGTTTCGCCTTCGCTCGTCTGGTAAGTCACGAAAGCCAAGTTTCGCTCATGTTCAACAATCACACCATCTTCCTCCCCCACTCGCAGCTGCTTCCCCTCCAGGCCGGCAAAGTACGCGCCCTCAAGCTCCTCCAACGCGCGCTTCACGTCGTCGTGGTTCATGGGCTTGGCCAAGTGGGCTCAGCCAAATCACGCTTTGGGCTTGTGCGCCTCGCGCCTCGTCGAAGGTATAGCAAATCGCGTCATTCCCTCCTAATTCCTCGATCGGGACCTCTAGTGTTATCCTTGCTGGATACGCTAGTCTTACTGGCAGTCTTTATGTTGTGGCCACAGTGGCTATTTTCACTATCTCTGGATTGAGGAATGACGAAGAAATGAAAGGGAAGCGTGCCTGCAATTTAGTTCAAGGCTTCGTCTTGCTCGCCATCATTGGAATCCCGGCCATGTTTCTTTCGTCAGCCCCCCCAGGATTGGCATTGTGGTACAAGGATTTTCGAACATCGAGCCTCACCTTCTGCCCTGCCGAAGGCATCTGTGCTGATACAAATCCCTATTGGAACTCGCACGAGGGTAATTTAACAGAGTTCCCCAAGTACTTCTTCTTTGGATATCCCGTTTATGCTGTCTATATTGGCAATGCAAGCGTACCAGCATTGTACAATGCATCGACGTCACTGCTCGAGACGTACAAGACTGCAAACAAGCTATACTATCTCAAAGACGTTGGCGAGGAATTTTCAGGGGCAAACCCATGTCAGAACCTCAGTCCTTTATGGGAAGCATCATGCCCGCTCGTGAGCTATGTTGACATTTACTCGAGGTCTATCGTGCACCACCCTGTAATCCAATTCAGGCTGCTTATCACGATGATTGCGATGGTGACGTTGGAAGTTATCTTCTTGTTCTGCCATCTTGATGGTCATTTGTTCTCCGAGATTTCTGAGGACAACGACACGAGAGATGAAGAAGACTCAGTTGGTCCAACGCTATCTATTACGTCGTCCTCTAGTAGCGCTAGCGACCTAGGGTTGTTGCAGTGTCTGCGCCGCCGTCTGCGGGCAGCTTTTATTCGTTTGTCAGATGCTTTGTTCCCAAAGTTGCAATCCGCGACACGCGCCATCACTCGCATGGAAAATGGAAGGTAGCGATGGGATGCGAAGTGTTCGTTTCGAACCAGAGCGCAAGAGTGAGTAGAAATTGACGTCTTTAGAATCTTTCCATTCTCGGTGGCCTCAAATGTTTGGGTTTGGCTGCTGTGTGAGCCAACAAGACCCCAATGCCGTGCGTCTGTCTCAATTTCTACAGTCAAAGATTTTCAGCAAGATACAAAAGGATATGTTTGAGTGCCAGGTAGGAAGAAAAGCTCGGAACGAATTAATGTTCTTGCACTTGAGACCAACAAGAAGCTCTCACGCACAATGCAGGTCTTGAGACTTGCCAAGTTTTTGTCAGACTTTGCCAAGTTTTTGTCAGACTTTGCCAAGTTCACGGGAAGCTCTTGTTCTGCGCACACTTTGCCTCATTGGCGTCCGTCAAAACGGTCGTGACGCCAACGTCGCAGCGCGGGCTCTTGGCCTTGGCAAACTTGCACACGCAATCTTCGAGTTGATTGAGACATGTCTTTGACGCGCTCTCTGGCTGACGAATCGAGCTTTGAATTATTTGGCGCCGCCTATTTCGCCACTTGAGCATGGGTTCTTCTTCTGCACGTCGCGCATCGTGTTTAAGCCAGATGGAGTGGAGGTCACCTTGCCACTGCAGTAGCCATTTCCTGAGTTCGGCAGAGAGTACTTGCAATCGGTGTACTCCGTACGATGCACCCTGATTCGGCACCAACCGATCTGCTTGAGATGCATGCAATGCGCGTCATTTCTCTGCAATGTCTGCGCGCTCAAAGTGGCGGACTTGCCCAGCAGAGTTTGCGCTTACTCTTACTGTTGGCCTTGAGTGAGATGGAGGAGCCGTGCTCGCGCGAACTGGACGATTGGGCAAGGCCTAACAAAGTGAGTTGGGATTGCCGGCACGGTAGTCGTACTACGGAGGAGGAGACGGAGAAGTTGAAGGACGGTCCTGCAGCAGCGGGCCAGATGCTGGGCTGCCGGAAATGGTGCGCTCCGCACGCGGTGAAAGCAAGCTGCAGCAGCTGCTGCTGGTGACCGCAAGACAAGGTAAGGCCGAGCTGACGTATGTCCTTTCATGTGAAGAGCACAGGCCAGTCATCTTAAAGCAGCAGCAGCAGCAGCAGCAGCAGCACGCGGTTAAATGGGACGCATCATGCATTCGTGGAAAACATCATCCACAGCCGCACTGCTGCAACATGCCCAATCTTCCGCTGCTGAGGCGGACCTGGATGGTCCTCGGCCACACAGACACATTAGTGGGCGGCGTCAAACAAGAGCCTCAGCAGGTCTACGACGAAAGAATGACGAGCGTCAGCAACAATGCAACAGCTAGGGCTAAGCTGCCAGCGACCCAAATTCTTCCCAACTATTCTGCCATCCATCCATCCAACCATCCATCCATCCATCCATCAATCGACCCACCATGGCCATCGCGCCACACGCCCTCCATCCCGTCCATCCGGACGTCCCATCCATCCGTTCATCCACCATCAAGTAGTCATCCGCCAACCAACTGACCACTCACATCTAACCTTGACAAAACACCGTTCGACTCGCGTTCGGCTCGAGCCTGTACAAGTTCATCGCGCGCCGCGGACTTCCCGGTGACGTACGCCGCCGCGCCGCCACATGCACGGCCCTGTCACTTTGCCTTACATGTTAATGCCTCTCGCTTTTTCCAAGCCTGACTGTGACGGAGTGAGTCCTCCCTTTTCGGCTAACTATAATGCATTTGCAAAGTTTGTTCCGCCGCCGCATCATGCGTATTTGGCGGCTGGCTGAACGTCTCTCTCGTTGCGGGTGGTTCTCCGAAGAGTCCGGCAACTGCCACATGCCGCCTAGGTCTAGTACCACACATACTACAGGAGTTCTTGGTTTCAGTCTCGCCGTCGATGCCGTCACGGAAAGCGCTGCACTGCTGCTGCCGCAGCTTCTGGCAGCGAGGCAGACGTGGAAGCGAAGTCTGCGCTCACTGTCTGCCGTTCGCTCTAGTTTCCCACAACCAGCACCCGTGATGCAGGAGAGAGAAGCACTGCCGGGTGCTCGACTCGCGACCTGCGGCGCCCTGTAAAGGCGGCTCAGCTCGCGCCGTTCGACGCGCGGCGGCCCCACGCATGTGCCCCTTTGGCAAAGGGGCACGCACATTCGTGCCGCCTGCGCCTGGGCCGATCGACCGACTCAGGCAGAACCTCTTCGCGTCGAGGTCGAGTCCGTCGCGCCGGTGCAAGCGAGCGAGCGAGCGGGCGGGCGGGCGGGCGGGCGGCGCAGGCGACAGCGCGCGGGCGCGGAGGACGGGCGCAGCGTGCCTTCAGCGGACGCCCGCTCTTGCTCTGTCCAGCGGAGCTCGCGGGGTCCGCGGGGTTCGCGTCGCATCTCCCTGCAGCGAATCTGGTTTTCATCGCGGCGAGGCCCTGAACATCACATAACCTTCATCGCAGCGCATCTCACCCCGTCTCGGCTGGCTGAGAACCCGGCTCGGCGGCGTCGGGCGCGCGGAAGCCTGCGCTAAGCGAAGCCTCGCGCCTCGAGGCGCGGTGCGCGCACAGGCAGGCGCGCAGGACTCCATCCCTGTGCATTGCATCCATCCCTCATCTCCGCGGCTCGTCATCGCTTCCCGAGCCCAGCCAGGCTCGAGGCCGCGGCCGCGGCGCGAGCGGCGCAGGCAGCCAGGCAGCCAGGCGCGCAGGCCGCCCGCGGGCGCCGCGTCCGGCCCGGGCCCCGCGTCCGGCCCGGGCCCCGCGCCGAGTCCCGCGCAGCAGGCGGGCGCGAGGCGCGTCGAGGCGAGGCGAGGCGAGTCGAGGCCTCGGGACGAAGAAAGAGAGGCGGACGCCGGGGCCCCAGTTTACGAGATCGGGGGCCCGCGCAACGCAATTCGGCGCGGCGGCGAAGAGCGCGCACCACCACACTGCTACACCGCGACACGCGACGCGCGACACGCGCCAGCTGCCGCGCCTGCGCGCCGCGCCTCGCGAGCGACCGCCGCGACACATCGCGCACGCGCGCGGCACGGGCCCGCGGCTCGGCGCGGAGCACGCGGAGCCGCAGCGCGAGCGGGCGCCCGGAGAAACGCGCGAGGCGGTAGGACGAACGAACGAACGCTAGAAAAAGGCAGAAGCAGCACGCCGAAGTCAGTAGGGAGTGCACGTGCTACATAGGCATAACGCATCGCCAGGATGCCGCAGGAGCTGGAGCCGTTGATGACGGCGGACCCCGTGCAGGGCCCGGACCCGGCAGGCGCGGCGGAGACGGCGGCGACGGAGACGGCGGCGACGAGGAGGCGCACGAGGAGCAAGATGCAGCACAAGGCGTTCGGCGAGCCGCAGGAGCTGGACGCGGAGATGGAGCGCGGCGAGGAGGCCGCGGCGGGCGCTGCTGCGAGACGCGGCAGCCCGAGGAGGACCAAGGCCGCCGCAGCTGGCGGCAAGAGCGGGGGGAAGAAGACGCAAAAGAGGGAGAAGCGCATGAAGAAGGTCTCGTCCTCGGTGGTGGACTGCGAAGATGAATTCATCCCGGGAGACGCCCCGGCGAGGAGGAGCGACGCCAAGCAGAGCACCGCCAGGAGCGGCATCGAAGCGTGCCCGCAAGAAGAAGACGAAGAGTGCAGAGTCGTGGACGAAGAGGACAGTCCAGGACTCCGATCGCTCAACAACTGCAGCTATGATGACTCAGATGATGAAACCTTGATCAACGACGAAGCAACGGACGACGGCGAGATCGAGATCGATGACAGCAATGACGACGCCGAACGGAACGACGACAGCATCCAAGCCATCGAAACATCCTCCATGCCCGATCTCGGCTACCTTGACATCGAAGTTTCCCGGAGCACTCGAAAGCGCGCGCGGGGCAGCAAGAAGAGCAAATGGACCTCCAGCAAATCAGACAATGATCCGCACGAGGTGCATGAGAGCGAGCCAACCAGCATGCATAGCACAGACGTACCTGACATACACGTTGCCTCAGAAGAAGAGGATCGCGATGATGCCGAGCTCGTCCACGACATTTCTATTTCAAATTTGGGATGTCCGAGCTGCTGGACGGGAATTTGGCAGTCTTTGCGACGTTATCGACGTAGGCGTGTCAAATACTCTCGCAGCAGATGTCGCGCCTCGCGCAAATCGCAAACGATGGCCGAGTCTCATTCCTCGGCGCTTCTGTCAGAGTCCGAAGACCCCGAGCGCTCTCCCGCCGTGGCCGTGCAAGAGGAGACCGATCAGGCCGGGGAACGTGCGCAGGCGCTGCGTGCGTTATTATCGCCAACATGGGGAGAGTTCATGGAAACCCTCGAGGCAAGAGATCTTGACGGCGTGCGCCGCATTGTGGGCCAACCGCAAGTGCAACGCGCCCTTCCCGTCTGGAAAAATTCCAGAGGCGAGAGCATTCTGCACGTGCTCTGCCGTACACATGGGGCCGCGGTCCTAGACCTCATTCTCTTGGGTATCGATGCTCCCACGCGCTGCTCACTGGTGTCTGGCGTCACGGAGCGCGGACGTGGCATGCTTCCTCTGCACGTTGCAAGCGCCGAGGGCGACGTGGACTCTGTACGTGTGCTTCTCCGCCATGGGGCTGCTGCCCGTTGTCCGCGCGACAATTATGGTCTCACGGCTCTGCATCGCGCTGCCGGCAACGGCCACGGTGAAATTTGCCGCGTCTTGCTCGAGGCGGGGGCCGATTCTCTGGTTCGGGACCACGGCGGCTTCACCGCTTGGCATCGGGCATGTTTTCATGGTCACGTCGATGTCCTCAAGGCCCTCATGTTCAACGAGGAGGACGAGCATCACTCGTATGCTCGCTTCATCGAGGAGGATACCAAGCTCACGAGTCGTGGGCGTTCTGCGCTTCATCATGTCGTTTCCAATGCCTCTTCTGGACCTAATTGCGAGGAGATGGTGCGCTTGCTGGTGCATGGCGTTGGCGTTAACCCCAATCTGCGCTGCAGCGAGGGACGCACGCCGTTGCACGACGCCGCGCTTAGTGGCAACGTCTACGCGGTGGATGCTCTGCTTCGCTTCGGAGCGAATATTAACATGCAAGTGACTGGCTCGGGCAGTACGCCGCTACACCTTGCCGTCGAGAACTTCCAGATTGGCGTTTGTGCGACCTTGCTGCAGCATCCGGATATCAATTTGTGTGTTCGGGACGCATCTGGGCTTACCCCAGAGCTTCTCGCCGTCGACGAGTCTCGCTACGAGATTCTGGATGTTTTTGGCAGTCCCGAAATCGGTCGCGCAAGGGCCAAAAACAAGGCTCTCAAGAGAGCCCAAGGTCAGTCATCTCCGCGGGCCCATTCCGCTTACGTCAGTCCTGGTGCAGGTGCGACCGCTGCTAACAGCACTGGCGCTAAACGTGCCACGAAATCTTCGTCTCGATCTGTGGCCATTTGGTGAGGCGATACTGTGTCAACTAACTATGAATTCTGTAAACAATATGTTTTTCTTGTTAATCAAAACATCATTGGCAAATTTGGCTGGACTTGCCAGATGCCATCTGAAGATTCGCCGAGATGAGACAAACATTGGCTTTTCGCTCGCACCTTTTTTCACTCAAACTTGTTTTGTCATTCTGGCGATACCCTCATCATCTGTAGGAGAATGCCGTCGTCATTAATCAAAGCACATCACTCTCTCTCGAAAGGCAAAGTAGCAAGGGCAGACGGTCGGTCAAACTTCAGACGTAAATCAAAAAGTACTCATTGAGCGTGCGAGGGTTCAACGTGAACGTGCCACCGTCTCAGGACCGCTCTCCGTGAGAATAGCCTCCTTTTGTCCACATGTGTCGCGCTTCACGGACGCAACTTGTCCCAAACAAAAAAGCTGATCATCAGAACCAACAATCGGTTTGCATGATCGTGGCCTTATTTGTGAACGATGCGGAATTTATGGGACATGAGGTAAGCAACTCCTGGGTCTGCACGCGATCGAAATGACCAGATTACTTCCTCACCACATCGCGAAACGAGGCAGGCGAGAGGGGCATGCTCGTGCGCGCGCGCGCGTGCTTACAAGCGGGCGCGAAAGAGCAGTTCACTTCGCGGAGAGCCGCGGACGCAGAGCGCAAGCGGCGCTCAACATGTTCTTCGTCCAGTTACTTTGCGTGGTTTGGGAGGAGAGGAGGACCAGACGGAGGAGGACACGCCAAGCGATCAAAGCCATTAAGGAGGGCATCCCCAGACTTGAGTATGTTGCGAACCGCGAGGGAGCTTGCGGAGACGAGATTGGATCGGTCACTCACACACTCACACGGCTTATTTTGTCGTCATATGTTTGCTCGCTTTCTTGATCAATCAAACGCGCAGACTTTCTCATGATGCAATTGGCGCAAAAGGTGCGAAGCGGCTGGCCAAGGTGCTCAAGCATAATGAGACGCTAGAGACACTCTTGTGAGTTTCAGCGACTGAGGTCAGCAAGAAACTCGGCACAGCAAAACAAGCGAAATGTAGATAGTTGGCTCACGTTTCTCTTTGCGCCAACGGCTCCTTGCAATATCTTTCTGGAATGTGCAGTCTTGATTTCAATCAAATTGGTGCCAAGGGCGCAGTAGCCCTGGGCGAAGCGCTCAAGCAGAACCAGTCTCTCAAATTTCTCGAGTAAGTTTAAAATTATGCTTTACGCCAACAAAGGTTGCAGATGCAAACTCACACATCTACCTGATTCTGGGTTTTATTTGGTGTTGCCATTATTTGGCAGACTTCATTGGAACAAAATCGGCAACGAGGGAGATATGGCACTGGGCGAGATGCTCAAGCGAAACAAGAAGCTGGAACTCTTGAGGTAAGTTGCGGGTAGTTCGAAGTCTAATTTTTTTACTTACTCATGCGTCTACTTCTTGGTCGATTCCTCGTTATTCGCCTGCTTGGCTTTTCTCGACGAACGCGCAGTCTCTCTTGGAATGGAATCGGCGTCGATAGTTGCAAGGCCCTGGCAGATGCACTCGTGGACAATAAGACATTGTTAATTTTTTCGTAAGTTGCAGAGACTGACTGACCCAGATACTGCCTGCCTAAAATTGCATGCACGCAAAGTGGCGCGTCTCACTCACGAACCTGCTTCTATGGCTCACCTTGAGTTACTTCTACACCAATTTGGCTTGCTGCTTCTTCTTCGTCGATTCTGAAGACTTGATGGGAATCCCATCGGCAATAGAGGCAGCAAGGCGCTGGGCGAGGCGCTCAAGCAGAACAAGACGCTATTAAAATTGTAGTAGGTTCCAGACAAAGAGGCTGGCAAGGGCGAAGCAATCCGAAGTGGCTCACTCTCGCAACCGCGATTGTTCCTCATTGTTCTTCATTCTGGATGACGAACGCGCAGTCTTGGCAAAACTCGAATCGGCGATGAGGGCGCTGAGGCGTTGGGCGAGGCACTCAAGCACAACGAGATTCTGTCGATAGTAAAGTACGTTGCCGGAGTAAAGGCTTGTAAACGACGCAAACAGGATTTGTAAATGACGCAAACAGGATTTGCCTCTGTACTTACTCGCTTCAATTCCAATGCACAGACTTCACACCAATAATATCCGCGACGAGGGTGGGAAAGCGCTGGGCGAGGGACTTGCGCAGAACAAGGCGCTGCGGAGGCTGATGTAAGTCACGCGGACTGACAGAGCCAGATACCATGGCAGGCGGCAGCAAAACAGAGTGGCCCACTCACATTTATGCCCTCCCTTGCGGCTTGGCTCTGGATTGCTTTCGCTTGTTATCTTCCCATCGACGAATGCGCAGTCTTGAAGAGAACGGAATTAGTGACAAGAGCGCAACGGCGATGGGCGAGGCACTCAAGCATAACGAGACACTCGTAGTGTTGAAGTAAGTTTCAGCCAGTTACTCAATCACTCACTCGCCCACGCACGGAGATTTGCGTCTTACAATGATCGCTCCCTTCTTGTTGACAAATCTTTAGTCTCAGTTACAATTTCATCGGCAACGAGGGCGCGAAAGCCCTGGGCGAAGGGCTCAAGAACAATAAGACTCTTCAGACACTTGAGTAAGTTAGAGATTAACTGAAACAAAAGCAAAACAAAGCAAAGCAAAGTAGAGCAGAGCAAGGTGGCTTACTGACGAATCCGAGACTATCACTTGACGTGTTTGTCCATGTGCTGGAAACCTGCAGCCTTGACGGCAATAAAATTGGCGACGAGGGCAGTAACGAGCTGGGCGAGGCGCTCAAGCAGAATACGACGCTGATGAGACTTTAGTAAGCTACAGAGCCTTTAGCTGGCAGCATGGAGCAGGCAGAAGCCTAGCAAACAAAACAAAGGGCAACGCGGTTCACTCACACATGCACGGCCTTGTCTATCATGATGTCGTCTTTGCTTTTGCTCTTGTCCGCAGTCTTGGTGTCAATCGACTCAGCGACGAGGGCCTGAGGGCGCTAGCTGAAGCGTTCGCGCAAAACAAATCGCTGTTGGATCTGAAGTAAGTCACAATGGAAAAGGCTGGCAAAGGTGACTTGCAAATCCATGACGAAATAGAGTAAAGTGCTTCACGCACGTACTAAATTTCACGACTTGCGTCATTCGACTCTGAAAATTGACTTGACCACTCGCCCTCGACAGCTTACATAGAAATCAAATTGGCGACCAGGGCGCAAAGGCCCTGGCTGAGGCGCTACAGCAGAATGAAACGTTGCAGAAGCTTTAGTAAGTTACGAAAAGAGAGCAGAGCCAAGCAAACCAAAGCAAACACGAACGGACAACAAGAGTGAAGAAAAGCGAGCGGTTCACTCACGAACCCGGTGCGATCACTTTACTTGATCTCGAATGGGTTCATCTTGCCTTCTTCTCTCTCGCGCGCACACGTACCTGGAACGATGGCATTATCTGATCTGAAATGGGTTGATTTTGCTCTCTCTCTCGCACACACAAACATTCGTACCTGCTCGTTTCTACGGATGCGTAGCCTCAGCCACAATTCAATCAGCACTGAGGGATGCAAGGCCCTAGCCGAGGCGCTCAAGCAGAACAAGACGCTTGAGAAGCTGGAGTAAGTCGCAATCGTTGTTGCTGTCGGAGAATGAATGCAGAAGCGAAGCAACAATTAGAGTTTCACTCACGCAAATATTCGTGCGGCTTGTCCTGTCGTGTCTCGTGTTGTCGTAAAATGGCGTGCTGTCTCTCACTTTCAATGATGCGCAGTCTCTATAGGAATCTTATTGGTGATGACGGCGCTAAAGCGTTGGCCGAGGCTCTCAAACAGAACACGACGCTATTGAGATTGAGGTAAGTTACTACAAGTGAGCCAGATGGAGATTGTGAACGGAAAGGAAGGTAGAGCAAGTGGCTCACCAAAGTGCTCGGCGAGCCTACGACTGTTGTTTGGCTCGACGTCGTACATTTTTCCTTCATTTTGCTGATATTTTTTCGGTCAACAAATGCGCAGTGTGGAAGAAAACAATTTTGGGCCTGACGGCCGTGCCGCGCTGACTGAGGCGCTTGAGCAGAATCGAAAGGTTGCTTTGAATTTGCGGTAAGTCACAGT
Organism: Aurantiochytrium sp. KH105; assembly: GCA_003116975.1. Lineage (NCBI taxonomy): Eukaryota > Bigyra > Thraustochytrida > Thraustochytriidae > Aurantiochytrium > Aurantiochytrium sp. KH105. The sequence continues at coordinate 154,767 of BGKB01000123.1, forward strand.
CATCAAGGCTAAGGCTGGGAGGGACTGCAGACAAGCGGCGTAGAGATGGCTCACTCACAGATGCGGAACCTACGGCTTATCTTGTCCTGTCTTATTTGGAAATTTTGTTTGTTTTTAGTTGGCGAGCAAACACTAGGTCCCCACGAGCACGTGGATGCGACCCTTGACATTAGGTATGGCCTAGGCAGCAATAAGATCTGGCGTTAACCTGTTCATGATTACCGTCGAAGGCGATGCGGTGCGCTTTGCAGTGGTGCGGTAGCCGGTGATGGTCACCAAGCTTCAGGGTGTCATATCTCGGGAGCGGAAAGAAGCGTTCTCTGCGGCGCGTCTCGTGGCAGATCTTGCTCCATAGCCCCGCGTCTCACGTAAAGGAAAGCAATCTTAAAGGAACGTGCACCTGCAGTTCAAGTTCGTAACTTGTGTTGAAGGAAAAACTTGACTCTTTTGTCACGAATAAGGATGATGCGAAGACAATGCAGATGACGAAGATGACACAGGTAGCGCAGATGGCTTACGAGCTCTTGTATGAAGCAAGAGAGCCTGGTGCAGACCGCACGGACAACGACCTGCGCAGGGATCTGGCAAGAAGATTCCCTCGATTCAAATCGCGAAATTCCGCCGAGTGGTCCATGCGAATGTTAGTCTGGCAAGCACGTTGTCTCGGCCTAAGATGCTTTCAAAAAGAAAAGAAAAAAAGAAACGAAACACTTCCTCTTTCCCTGCGCGGAAAGAAGAAAGCTGAGCGGCGACAAAGAATATGGACAGATGCACTACGCGGACTCGCTTTCAAGACGCTGACGCAAGTGCTCTTGCACAGCAGCTACAGGGTTTTGCGCCATTGACGGATGGTTGAGCACCTGCTTAAAAAGTGAGACCTCGGCGAGCTGGATTTGCTTGCGCTCACGGTTGCGGAGTCGCTTGCGGGAAACAGTTCCGGCATTGCCCTCCTCATCTTCCTCTTGATGGCCGCCTTGCCGCCGGGATTTGTTCTTGCTGCTGCCTGCGCGGGGCTTCAAGGCCTCGATTTCACTGAGCGAGTTCGAGAGCGCCTCTGACAACGAGCTCACGTTGCCGAGGGCCTCGCCATGGCTACGGACAGCTTTGACCACTTCAAGTTCGCGTTTGGACTCACGCAGCTTGTCAAGAAAACGGTCTCGCTTCGTCGCTCTCCTCTTCCGAGCCGCTTCCACGCCCGCTGGCGCCGCGTGGCGCTTGGCGGTGGGCTCCTGCTTGCCCGCCACCATCTCGACATTCTTTGCGCCAGGGCCTTCGCTGGCAACGACCTTGGCCCGCGCCAGGGACTGCGGCTTGGAGCCTAGAACAAGGTCGGCGCGCAATGCGCGCCGTACGCCGTCCTTCCTCCGCGCCTTGGGCATCTTCGCGCGCGCCTTTGCTACTCTGCCGGCGTCTTGCTCGGGGTCTGCGCACCACCACTCGCTTGCTGTGTGTGACCTGCCTCTTCTCTCGGGACCGCCTCCGAAGAGAACAAGGGGAAGAGAACGCCCCCGAGGCAAAACATCATGCTCTGCCTGCGCGGGCGCGACTCCGACTAGATTGCTCTCTTTCTCTCGCTCGATACGAGACCTCTGGTTGACGGTCGCTCTGCAAGCGTAAACCTTTGAGCATGATACCACATCGGACCGTCAAAGAGAAATCTGCGTGCTAGCGGCGGTAGCTTTCGATCTATCATTTTCGCGCAAGTTAAATTGGAACGCTCTCAACACGATGACGCCATGCCATGCAATGCCATTCCAGTGAGGACAATGTGGAAAGGTAGTGCGACTACAAGTAGAATGTTAAGCAGTTTGTAGAATTCACTGTCAACATTTGCCGGAATAATCTCTTACGATAGCCCAAAGAACTTTAACATCTTGTCAGATGGAGCGAGGAAAGGAAAAAGAGAAGTTACAGATGAAATGGAACTTTGGGCCATCAAGAAATCAAATACTAGCGATTCCCAGCTCATCAGCTGATACAGACGCAAACAAACAAATAAGTGTTCGCGCCCAAGCGGGAAAAGAAGGGGGAAAAAAGAAAACATCCTTAGTCTTTCTTTGGGGGCGCGGCAGTGGCAACAGCTTTGAGGAGCCCTGGACGCAGTCGAGCGACAGATACAAGTGTTGAATCAGAACGCACTGCGCTCGCCTGCATAATAGGGTGTCCATGAGAGTCGAGGTACACATGCGGGAGACAAAGACAGTACAATCTTCCTGGCGCAAGTTCGATGGGGCGATGCGTGAAGAGTGCATTGCCAAAGTCTTGAAAGTGAACATGCGCGTGCATGAGCACACGGTGCAACGCCGTGGGTGGCACCCGAACATAAATGCGCTGCAACTGTAAGAAGGAGTCCTGCGCCACATTATCCGGCGCAATGAACAAGTCGACGTCCTGAAGTGGCCACTGTAAGAGATCGTCCGCCTCACCTTGCCCCGGTCCTACTGCCGCCATTGCAGCAGCGGCGGCGGCGGCGGCGGCGGCGGCGTTTGGATCTTTGCTCATGACGGATTGCCGACCTGAAACAGGATAAAAGCGACGATTGCCCGAACTCAGACTCTCGTACTCGAGACCAATAAAAACATCCGTCTCGTTCCAGCGCTCAAGTCGGTCGTATCGTGGCACAAAACCCGTAAAATCGAGTCGATCCTGTGGGGGGAAATCAATAGAAGGGCCCAGGTCGTGCAGCATCCACGAACCGCCCCGGCGCACAGGACGTTTCGCAGTTTCCGTAGCGCCCTTGTCGTCACGCTTGACACCTTCCGTTTTGAGTGTTGCACTTTTCTCGCCATCACTACCACCAATTGCGAGGTCGTGCGTTCGTGCAGCAAGCTCGGCACAGCACGTGTGACTCGGATATGTGTGATTGAGGAGTCCAGGCAAGAAAGGGTCAGGTCGCTCGATCATTGACCGGCCACATGAGCATGCCATGCGAATCGTCGTCTCGCTTGAGCAGGCTCGAATATCAAAGGCCCCTGGCCGCCCCGAGGCGCCTCGGGAAAGATTCTCGCGCAGAAGCCGTACGCAGGGGCGCCCGGTGAGCGAAATGGCATCGCAAAGTCGGCGATCCGGACCCTTTTCGGCGCTAGTGCTGATCGTGCGCCGTGTCGAGGACAGAACGGCTTGGCCGCGCCAAATCCGTTTGCACTGGTCGGTAAGGCGTTTCTCAGCACGTCGGGCCACAGCGCCACGTCCACCCGTAAAGCGTCGTAACTCTCGCACGGCCAGTTCCAAGTGCGACTCGTGCACCGCCGTGCCGTATCGCGAAGGGAGCCCACGCACATAGGTCTCGAGCGCGAAAGGCATGCCACGGTCCGCCAAGGACCTGCACAGCGCATCTTCCGCCCTCGTCGCGGACTCGAGTCGGGCTAGGGATTGAACATCCTTTTTGGAGAGAAGGGAAGACGCGCTCTCACTGCCTGGCACATTGACGCGGCTTGGCGCAGAGCCCTTGCTGTTACTCGTAGTTTCAGAGTTCTCGTCCGCAGCATTGGTTCGGTTGCCGACATCGAGCGTTGAGACGAGTCCGCTGGTCGCTGACACTCGAATGACCGATGCAAGAGCAGAAGCGGCCTGAAGCCACTCGTTTCGCGAAAAGGCGTCGACATGAACCTGTTTGACTAAGCGATTCACGCACGAACGCAAGCTGGAAATTGCGCAACAACAGTCATTCTTGACGGCGCGACAAAAGGGCGTGCTACTACGTGTTGGGTTTCCAACGAGGCCACACGCTTTGAGAGTACCCATGACGACGGCTTGCGTGCGCGGGCTCTCGAGTCCAGCGGCAAACGCAAAGACGAGGTACGGCATGCTACGCCCTGGCCAGCCCCGCACCTGATCGGGCCGGCTTTTGCGTGGCCCACCATTATTATTGCCGCCTCTGTTCTTGAACTTGCCAGCAACAGCGTCGTCTCCATGCTTGCCTCCCTTGCCACCTCCAGCACCGGCTGTTGCTACGCCCGATGGGATGCCTGGTGTCGCTGATGATGATACAGTGGTGAAGCGTGGCCGTGCGGCCTTGAGTGTGTTCAGAAGCCCAAAAGTTGTCAACGAAAGCGCTCGTGGACTTGGTCGAACCCAGATGACTACGTGTGCGCACGAGAACACAAAGAGGAGTCTGCGTAGTGCTTCAAGGTCGTGCTTGCACTCGGTCGCGAAACCTGCGTTCGCATCGTCTCCAGTCGAGCTCGCTGCGGTGCCTGGGGCGCCGGACACTATCGAGTTGAGCCTCGTTGGATCCACTGCCAGCACCAGGTACAGGACACCATCGCAGACCTCTCTTTGCACGTCAGCCTCTTGGGATTCGCTGTCGAGCTCGCGCGAGAAGATCCCACGGCCACCGGCGGCTTCGTTTGCAGCCTCTGCAGCCGTGCTCCAGCTCGACGCGACCACTGCCACCACGCGCGAGAAGTGCATCTACGAGCACGTCGTCTTCTCGCAGACGCGGCGCGTAGGAGACGAGCCCGCCCTGCTCTGATAGTCCTTCCGCGCTCCCAAGCAAGCTCGCTCGCCCGCCCGCTTGCGTGCTCGCGCCGGGTCGCGGCAAGCCCGCCCGCGAGCTTTGCTCGCCCAAATCGCGCGATGCCGCCACCCGCGGCGCCGTCGAGGCTGCCCGGGGCCGGCCGCGCCCCGCCCCGCGCGCTGCGCTGCGTCCTCCGGCGGCGCCTGCCGGCGGGCGCCTCGCCTCGCGTCGCGCCTCGGGTTCGCGAGTTTGCCGCCGCGGATGGTTTTTGCCGCAGCCCCGCGCGGATGGTTTTGAACGACGAGGTCCGCGAGCTCGGCCTTGGCGACCCGGAGGAGGAGAAGACGCAGCGCAGACCTGCGACGCCGGAAGGGCCGGGCGGCGGCCGCGCGCGGTGGCGGGAGGCCGCGACGCGGGAGGCGAGCGCGCCCGCTGTCTGGCGCCGCAGCCGCTGCTCGCGGCACGAGCAGCGAGAGGGAAGATCGAATCGATTTTTCGACATCGACGACGAGGAGGACGACGACGACGAGGACGACGACGACGAGGAGGAGGAGGATAACGACGCCGAGGACGACGAGGAGAGGAGAAGAGCGGACACAGGAACGGAAGGGAGGGGGGAGACATGTCGGCAGCGCTGGAGAATGACTTTGCAGAGGGCGTGGCAACGTTCTACGAGGAACTCGTGGGAGGCAAGGTGGTGGACGCCTTTGGCAGCGTGCTCAAGTTAGCCAATGTGGAAGCCAGGATCGCGGACGAGAAGAGCGCAGAGGACGCAGCCGCAAATGCGCACGGGGAGATGCTGCTGAATTGCGAGGTCAAGCTGGGCCAAGCCATCGTGCAACAGATCGAGGAGCTCGTGCGCAGCCGCAACGCAGCAGCCGAAGAGCAAAAGAGACGAAACGAAGAGGCGCGAGAGGCCAAGGCCAAGGCCCACCGAGAGCGCCAGATGCGTCGCAAATCAGAAGGCTTTCGTACTTCCAATGACATGCGCGCCCAGCTTTTGGAACAGAGTCGTCGACACAAGCTCAAAGAGCAGCGCAAGGCCGAGGCCTCGCAGGCACAACAGGACGAGGCCCTGCGAAAACAAATGCAGCGCGAGGAAGAAGACCTCCCTCGCCTTCAGCGCGCCGCCGAGCTCTGTAGACTTGCAGAATCCTTGCGCGTTGTCACGAACAAGGACGGCCGTACGGACGGAAACGCTGCCGCGGAAACCTGTCTCGAGCAGTACTCCCAGTTGGTGTGTGCTGGCCTCAATGAACGTTACGAGCTCATTCTGGACGAGCTCAAGACACATCGCAGCCTGGCCCACCAATCGACGAGCTTCGGGGCCCAGGTGGAGACATCCGAGGACGATCCATACTTGCAAGCGCTCTCGTACATTCTCTTGTACGCAGACAGTCTGATTGAAAAGCTCATGTTGGGCGAGTACGCCGTGGCCTCGACAGAGACTGCCACGGAGCTCGCAACAGCACCCATCGTCAAACAAGTCGAAGCGCGCACAAGCGAGACGGTCGTCTTTGTGCTCAACGCCTTTCACAAGGACCGTCGCATCGACCAGTGGGTACGCGCGGTGCAGACGGAACGCCAAAGTCTCGGCGATGCTCAAGTCGCTGAGCTTGACAACTTATTGAACGATATGATGGAAGTGCAGCAATACTGTGGTCACTTTACTCGTGCGCTCCTGGGCCTCGGCGTCCTGGACCCGGCAAAACTCGCGGCAGGGGGCATTGCTGAAAAGCAAGTTGATCTTGCGTCCGCGTACATTCAACTGGAGGAGGCCTGGCTTTCGCTGAGCTTGAGCAAGGCGCGGGCCATTGCGGATCTTTCTGGGGAGGGCCAGGAATGCGTCAATTCACTCGTCAAAGATACCTTTTACATTGTTAGCAAAGGCTTCGCACGCGCTGTTCATACGGAAAACAGCCAGTCGTGCTCCGCCATGGTCAATCACATTTACCGTCTGCTCGAGGATGACTATTCAAAGGCCATCAAGGCCATTCTACGCGGTGCAGAGGCACACGCCGGGGGTCGTGCCGATGCCGGGTCGGGGAGTGGCGCATCAGGACACCGCGGTGGCGCACGCAGCGAGCGATCTGATGGCCGTCGCAACGAGGACCACTATGATGCAGCCGGAAGCGAGGTAGATCTTTTCGCTGCTGCGCTCGAAGGCGATATTCAGGGCACGAGTCGGCTCGACTCGGCACTGCTCATTGCCATCAATACAATCGAGCTGAGCAGTATCTTCATGAACGATCTCGTGGGCCAAATCGAGGCCGAAATCGAGGCACGCTTTCCTGATCAGCTCGCGCTCGTGGACATGGCGCTCCATGATTTGCGTGCTACCGCCGAAGAGCACAAGACGCTTCGCACGCAAGCGCTCGATGAAGTCGTGGCCACGTGCTTTCGTCCAATGTTTCTCTCGGCCGCCGATGCGGGGGTGACGAAGATGACCTACGAGGTCAACAATGCCATTTACGAAACCTACGAGCGCGAGGATCCCTTTGTTTCTAAATTTATCGATGCCCAAATCGAGCAGTCGCGCATCTTTCGCAAGTGTCGAGCACACCTTTCCAAGCAAAACTTTGGCACGCTTCTGGGGCTCGTTGCGCGCGAGGTAGCATATGCCTGGGAGACAGCGCTCCTCAAGCACCAAAGCTTTAACGACCTCGGCGCTTTACGCCTCGCGGATGAGATTCGTGCCATGATGGCAATGCTGTCCAGCTTGTATCTGACCCGCGAGGAGCGAGAGCAGGCCGAGGTCCGCCCAGACTTGCTCGAACATCTTGCAGAGGACCAAGAGTCAATCCAGATGGATATCCGAAAGCACTTTGCGCGCCTTTTGCAAATCTCCTTTCTTCTCAGTCTCGAGCTTACCTCGCACGTGCAAATGTTGCCCTGTCCCTTTACGCCAGTACTTTCTGATGCAGATGTGCGTCGTGTGCTTGCCAGGCGCGCCCCGCCCGAACCGGGGGTCAGCATTGCTCAGCTCGACGTCTCACAGCATGTACCGCAGGACGAGTCGGTCTCGGCAAAGCCAAGGACGCCGCCACGGGCGCCACCGCATGTCTAACGTTGGTTCTAAAAATGCTCGTAGATTGGGCCAAGAAAATTTGGCTTCGCTCTTTCCCTCGGGGGGTTGTGTTCTTCGGAAGGTGTAGGATAACCAACTTTCAAACGAGACCCCATTTGAAGTTGAAAAAGCGAAGCGGGAAAGCACCTTGAATGACGGAAAGGGACCAAAATGCCACCTACGTGGGGACCTCAGGCCAGGATCCTGAGCCAGTGCTTTCTACGGTGACCCATTGGGTCTGGCCGTCAAGCAGACGCTCAACAAAACTAGTGAGCAAGGCAAAGTTGTCTGGACTCACAGGTGCACGAAGTCTTGCCATTTTCTTTTGAGAAGGTCGCAGGACGACAACGGCGCTGACTTCGTCCGCGTCATTTTTCTCTTGCGAAGCGCTCCGGGTTTCCGAGGAGGAGGAGGTAGGAGAAGAGGCTGACCACGGAGTCTTGGCCTCGACAAAAGCTTCCCACTGCATGAGGCGCGTTTTGCCCATCGTCTGCTGCGAAATGCCACGGAAATAAACCTTGTCGTTGCGATGTCTAGCATTCAGCGTGGCAATCCATCGACTTACGCGCGTTGCACCCCCGCTCTCCGTGACCAGGGGCTCTCGCGTAATCACCACAACGACAAAGGGCTTATTTGGGTACGTGAGGTCTGCGCGTCGAAGATGCCATTGCGACGTCTTGCTCTGGGTCGCGCCGCTTCGGCTCTGGGCGCCTCTGGAACTATTTCTGCCGTTGCCGCCACCGCCGCCGCCACGATTTGGCTGAGGATCGAACTGCTGTGTAAGAAAAAGATAGGCTGCAACAAAAACGAGTACGAGGACCGGCAAGTTCGCAAGAAGATCTTCGAGGAGAAGCATGAGCGGCGGCTGTGAGGCTCTCCACTGCTGCTGCTGGTGGAACTGCTGATGGTATCGCTGTTGCTGTCTCTGCCAATGTTGCTGAGCACGATGTTGCTGCTGATGAAAATGATGAAATTGCGTATTGCCTCGATAATTGTTGCCTCGTCCAAAATTCTCGTTTGCCTCGGCTTCGCGTCTCTGCCGAGGGTCCATGAGGACCTCGTGCGCTTCGCTGATGCGCAGGAATTTGTCGTGAGCCTTTGGGTCTTTGTTCCTGTCAGGATGGTATTCGCGTGCAAGCTTCTTGTACGCAGAGCGTACCTCATCGGTCGACGCCGTCGGCGAGAGCCCAAGTGTCTTGAAATGCGCGCTTGCTGGCGTCGACGAAGTCCCTCTACGCCCTCCGAAGGCCTCGGCCTGCGTCGTTGCTGCCAGGATGAAGATAACCAGCGCCACGACGCCGCGTGCCAGCACGCTCATCCTGAACATTGTGAGACGAAACGCCGCGCTTGGCGGCTTTCGCTCGGCCGCACGCAGAGTGGGAAGATCGCTTTGCGTCGCGCCGCCGTCCGCTCTTCGTCACCTTCTTCTGCACTCTCCCTCCCCCTTCTCTTCCCGCGTCGTCGTGCGCCCGACGACGAGGCGCGAGCAAGGATGGGGTTTTGTGTGCGTGCTCATGTCATGACGTCGCGAACAAAATTCCTGCCTGTAGTATCACAGACATCATCATCATTACGACTAAAAAGGTATTGCTTGCTCCGAAGATGGAGACCCTCTTTGCTTTGCGACACAAGCTACAATGGCGCTTGGTTGCGTTATTGCCTTGCCTTGCCTTGCCTTGCCTTGCCTTGCCTTGCCTTGCCTTGCAGAATGAGAAAAGGCGTTCAAGCAGGCAAGTAAAACGGAGTTCCCATTTCTTCTGGTTGGTGCAAGAGAAAAACAATGGCCTGCCAACAGGTCTAGCTAGCGGTCTAGCCTTTTACATGGATGTTCATGCATGGATTGATTGATTGTAAGATTTCGGGATCGATTGAAAAGAGAGACTTTTGTATTGTCAAGCTTTTTTGCGTACGTGGCTGGGGAAATGCATGTTTTCGAAGCTAACCTCACTTCAGCATGATCAAGCGGACCTTGCAAAACTTGAAAAGCACGTGCATCCTCATTCTCATCGAAGGTGCTAAGGATCGTGTTCTTTTTTCCCGTCAAAGATGAAAACGAGCTCGAGGTCATTTTCCCGAATAGCAAGCATTCCCTGCTTGATTCCCTGAAGAAACTCATGAAAGTCTGCAAAGAAAGCTCGTCGCTCTCCCAGCCCAACAGTGCCGTTTGTCTCTTCCCCACCAACCAGCTTGAGCCTGTCGCACTTGGGCTGCGTGCACATTGGGCGCTTCCTCTTGCTTGTCATACGCGAGCGGCTTCCTCCTCGGAGCCACGCAAAGCCGCGGAGCAAAGCAAGCGAGCAAGCAAACTCCCTTCGACCGTCCCTTCGCCAACTCCGGAGCGCCGAGCCCGCGCGCCGCGATGGGCCGCACGGAGGCAGGCGCCGAGGCGTTCGCGGAGAGGCTGGAGACCTACCTCGCCTCGGCGCTGAGCGCGGAGGCGCCCGCGGAGACGCACGCGGATGCCGTCCATGGCGTCCCCGGGGCGCGCGTGGTCCGCAAGGCCCTGCGCGAGGAGGAGTGCGCGGCGCTGGAGGCGCTCGTGCGCGAGGTGCACGGCAAGTCGGTGGGGAAACACAGGGAGGACGGGCACCAGAGCAGGAGGCAGTCGCAGCACCACGTCGCCCTCCAGGTCGCGGACGAGGCCGTGGCGCGGCTCGGGAAGCGACTCCGGCCGTGGCTCGACGCGGAGGCCGGGCCCAAGAACCCGCGGCCCCTGGAGCCGGAGGGCGCCGAGCTGTCGAGCTTCCTGCGCACATATTGCTACCAAGAGGGCGACGCCAGTACGCCGCATTTCGACAAGGCCTTTACCGAGCATGTCGGCAAGGGCTCGGCGGACCAGCACCTCGTGCGTTTTTCTGCGTTCTCCGTGGTCATGTATCTGAATGAAGGCTTTGAGGGCGGCGAGACGACGTTCTTTTGCCCAGACCCAGCAATCAAGCCCTCTCGGCGCGGCAATACGCCTATTATTGAAGACACTAGCGTGCTGCGCGTGGCTGGTGCCAATGTACCTCGCAGGGGTGACATTCTCGTCTTTCCGCATGGCTCCATGCCGGGGAGCTACCCTAATCCTTTGCATGAGGGTTCGGTGCTACGACGTGGGTCCAAGTGCATTATTCGCACCGATGTGCTGTACCAAGGCGCGCGACAAAAGACAATAAAGAAAAACAAATCGAAAACAAAATCGCAAAACATCCCGTCCGCGCCGCACGACATGGGCGAAACGAGTGAGGATGCCTCTGCTGCCGGCAGCGACGCGTCAGACGACCAAGGCGGACGTGAGTCACTGCCAAAGTCCGCAAGGCGACCACGATCGAGTTTAGGCACCGAAGCAGAACGCACGAAAATGGCTCGTGTGCAAGAGGATCATGTCTCGGAAGCGCCTTTGGATCTTCGAACGATTGTTGAGAAGATGCTGGAGGAGCGGCTAGCACATTTGTGTCCTTCACAGCGCCATCTCGCAAAGGGCTCTCTACGCCGTCTGAATGAAGCGAGCAAGCCCGAGTTTGAGTCAAGATTGCCGTCATCCGTGTACTGGTCGCTCTTCCGGATCCAACGCGCTGTGCGCCCAGAAGCGCAAAAAGTTCTTGTCGTTTCGGCGCTTGGTCTGGAGCGCGAGCTGTCTCGTGATGAATTGGCGCGCGCGCTCGTGGACGAGTTGCCGAGTGAACACCCTCTTGCTTTCATTAGCGCAAGCGAGGATGGTTCGGGCAAGCTGACAATGTCGTCCAAGACCTATGTCGCAAGGCAAGGTGCACAAGGTCAGGTCATGTGCGTAAAGTGCGGCGCTTTTGTCCGCGCTGCAACTGGTGGGCTCGAATGGCATCTCAAGACCGCACATGGCGTCGAAACGCACCAGGTCGCCTTTGAAGCGGTGCAACGTCAATCGGATGCGCTCTTCGCTTTAAGAAGCGCGCCCGAACTGGCCCCGTTTGCTGCTGCTGCTGCATCTACGTCTGACGTGCAACGTCTTGACCCAGACGATGTAGCGCGTGCAATTCGTGAGCGAGCGTCCCTGGACGCATCAGTTGCCGCAGGCCGTATTCGTAGTTTGGGACCTGAGCTGGATGCATGTCGAAGTGGCGATCTCGAGGCGCTTCGCAAGGCCGTTGCTGCTGGTTGGGACGCGCACGCGGCAGTAGATCGCAATGGTGCGAACGGGCTTCTCTGGGCCGCGGGCTTTGGAAACCTCGAAGTGTGCAAGTTTCTCGTGCATGAATGTAAATTGGACCCCGTAAATGCTTCGCAAAAGGCGCGTCGGGGCTACAGTATGCGCACGGCGCTGCATTGGGCTGCACGTAATGGTCACATGGATGTTGTTCGTTGGCTCGTTGAAGACCAGGCAAGTCCTGCTGACGCGGTCACGGGAGACGGTACGACGCCATTGTGTTTTGCAGCCTGGCAGGGCCACGTTGAGGTTTGCAAGTATCTCATCGAGAAGGCAGGTGCAAGTCCGGCTACGAGCAACTCTTTCGGTTGCAACTTGGCCATGTGGGTTGCGCAGAGTCCTCAGCATGAGAGCGCTTTGACCTTGTGCGAGTACTTGCTCGAGCGTGGGGTTGATTTTACGCGCATCAACCACAATGGCCAGGGATGTTTGCACAAGGCGGCGCAGCGAGGCAATCGGGCCGTCTGTGAGTGGCTTTTGCGGAAGGCTGGTCTTGGGCCGGAGCATTTTGCGCCCAACGAAAACGAAAAGTCGCGTCCATCGGAACTTGCCAAGTTTGCGGGTCACGATGCCTTGTCATCTTATCTCTCGTTGCAAGAGTCGACAGAATAAAGGTTTATAACCATGTGACGAGGAAAAAAATGTTCCGAATGACCCACATAATTTTCTCTTTCTCCTTCTTTCACAACACAAGAAATGGTTGAATGTGACTCGCTCTGAAGATTTCGTTTCATCTCCGCATAATTTTCTTTTCCTTTTTTCTCAGCGCAAGAAACGTTTGAATGTGACTCGCTCTGAAGATTTCATTTCAGCCCAGCAAAAAGCTTTCTTCTACTAGTTATACTACAGCAGACAGACAAACGCGTATCGTCTGCTTTACAGTCAAGAGACGTAAAAATCTATGTTCTGTTTTGAATTTTAATTTTGTACAAAGGCAGGCCTCGGGGCTCAGGATGGAATTTTTATTTTGGTATGTACACATGAACAAAGGCGCCAAGATCTTACAGGGGATAAAGTGTGGCCATAGATTGGTAGAATGCGCGCAAGTTGGCCTGGTACAACTTTTCACCTTGCTTGGAAGGATGGGTAAAAAGATGGTCCTTGAAGGCTTGCAAAAGCTGGAACTCAACCGTGGCGCTCTTGATGAGACTCACATGAACACTGTGGAGACGGGAGTGAAGCAAGTTGAGGCAAGCATACACCTTTTGATGGCTGTCGTGAAGGCGTTGGTACTCGAGCAAAAGACCTTGAAGCTCCAGTCGAGACTTGTCGCTAAGCCTCGACTCGTCGAGGTGGCCGCGTCGAAAGTGGCTAAAACTCTCCTGAGACTGATGAGACTTGCGGAGTCTACGGTCCCACGCTAGGCGCATATACTGTAATGCTTTACGATCGCTCTCCAAAGAGTCGATGACCTCAAGGGCCCGGTTAAAGAAGGAGATCTCTGCGCATGTGCGCACGTAGCGGCGCAAGGTGCTGATGGCGCCTCGCAAGTTACGACTGATGCTACGATGTGCGGCGTACTCTTCGAGCCCGAGGACAGTGGCAGTCCCACGCTTAATGAAGTCGTTCAAAATGGCAGCCTCATGCACTACACGCTTACGAAGTGTAGGCAGCTCGTCATAGAGCTCGCGGATATGATCGGGTTCGTTCTGACATGAATGGAAGCGGCGCTGCTTTGCGACGGCCCAGCGCTCGGATCTCGTGGGAAGCGGTAGATTGGCCGTGGTGAGCTGATCTTGCGATGTGAAAAAGGCTTCGAGACCTTGCTGGCAAGTCTCTTGCAACCACTGCAGCGTCGCGCCAAGCGGACTCGAGTTCGCGGACATGCCGTTGCGTCGCGCGCGGGCTCTTCGCTGGGCGCGTGTAGGTGACTTGGACGCAGGCGAAGCCGGGGAAGATCTTGGGGACATGAGCGGCGTTGACGCTGACGAGCCCGAAGACCACGAGGACAGCGGGGATGTTGGCGAGAGGTCGCTGCCACTGCCGCTCCCGCTCCTGCTACTTGCACTGCTGTAGTACTGCGTCTCCGAGGGTTTGAGGGCGTCGACGATCCAGTCTTTGGCGGTCGCGCGAATGTGCGGCGCGACGACGCTGGCGACGATGTCCATGGTCTCAATTCCGATTTGCCGTTGCTCGCACCGCGTGCAGTGCTCCTTCCTCCCGGGCTCCCTTCCCTCGGCCCTTCGTCTGTAACTTTGCGGGGGTTGGTCGGTCTTCTGCCGCAGGTTCTCCTCGTCGTTCTCCCCCAACTTGAAGGAGCCGGGGAAGGGGGGGTTGGTTCACTGCTCTCGGGAACCGAAGAAGGCCGCCAAGCCTGCGCGCGCGGGTCCCGCCTGACTCAGAGTTCTCGCGCGGACTCTGAGAACAAACTCGAAGAGCTGAGCAGGAATCTTGGCGGTGTTTTCCTCGGCCTCGGAACAGTCGCCGCACCGGCGCTGCTGCTGTGCACTGGCGCTGCTGCTGTGCACTACGCTCGGCTGCTGCTCTCCTCGCGCAGGTCGACCGGGTCGTCCCCGTCGACACCGAGGATTTCGAGGTCTCGCCGGGGGAAAGCTCGCGCTCCTGCGCCGCCGGCGGTCGACGCCCGCGGCAGGACCCGCGACCGCGAGGCAGGCCACGCGAGGCGCCTCGAGCACGCACCCGGACCCGGACCCGGACTCTGGATCGTGGAGAACGTGTGTCTGTGTGTCCGTCTGACGGTGAGTGTCTGTCTGAGTGTCTGTCTGGCGGTCTGTCTGTATCGAGCTCACCGCCCGAGCCGCTCGCGAGCTGCTGGCTGCTCTTCGCTCGCCCGCCGCGCTGTGCAGGTCCTCCTCGCTGCCGCTATGCTGCCGCTGATGCTGCCGCTGATGCTGCCGCTGTCGCGGTCGCCGTCGCAGTCGCCGATGCTGCCGCCGATGCCGCGCGCGGCCACGACGTAGTGTCGACGTGCACGAGGCAGGGGAGGCGCGAGAGAGTTTTGCAGCGCCGGGCGCGACCGCGCCGCGGCGCCGCGAGAACGGCGTGCGAGCGCGAGGCCGCGGCGCTCCTGGTTCGGGAGCGGAACCCCGAATCGACACCTGGCTGGCTGAGCCGCGCCTCTGCGCCGCGACCCGCGCTGGCCCCTCCCTCCGCGCCGCGCGCCCGCTCGCTCGCTCGCTCGCCTCCCCGCGCGCGCGCAGCGCAGCCGCGCCAAGCCAAGCCGCTCGCGCGCGGCGGAGGGCTGCAGCCGGCTGCCGCGCAGAGGTTCTGGGCTCGGCGCGGCGCGGGGCTCTCTAACTGTAAAAAAAAATAAGAAGGGAGGACGAGCTCGGACGAGCCGCACGAAAACACAGAGAGCGCCGGGAGGAAGGAGACGAAGACGCGGAGAAGACGGAGACCAGGGCGGACGAGACGTACGCGGCCGCGGAGAAGGGCTCGGGGAGCGGGGGGAGGAAGCAGCTGCAGCTGCAGCGCGGGGAGTTTGCAAATGCGGAGGACGGCGGGCAGGGGGCGAGGGCGAATGGAGGAGGAGGAGGAGGGCCTCGCGCAGACGCGGCGGGGAGAATAAGGCGAGGGTCGAGGAGCTGAGCCTGAGGAGAACGCGAAGGAAATGAAATGAAATGATCCACCCTCGCGGTTTCGCGTCAAGGGAAGGGAAGGGAAGGAAAGGGAAGGAAAGGCAAGTCGAGCTGGCCAGCTCGTTGAACAGTGTTTTCCCCGGCAGCGCCGAACAGAGAGCATGGGCCGTGTAGAAGGCAGGCAGGCAGGCAGGCAGGATATACATTCAATTCTCATTCAGGGCTAGCTTTGCAGTTTCACCATGGCCAGCGAGTGCAACAGCCACACCGTGCAGCTGCAGCTGCCCTATAATAGTTGTAAAAGCAGTAGTAGTAGTAGTAGTAGTACAGTAGTACAGTATAGTTGGCATGGATGGCTGAATGGAAGCTGAAGTTAGGCTTCAGTACGATGTGGTCACCGCTGGACCTACCTCGACCTCGGCGAGGACGAGAGCCGCGCAGCCATCGAAGCCGAGAGGAAGCGGGCGTCCGGCGCGCAGTAGACCTCGTCAAAGGCAGTCGAGAGCGGAGCGCCGTTCTCGTCGCTCTCGCCATTCTTGTCGCTGCCATCCCCACGATGATGATCAGCTGAAGCCAGCTGGGACGGCCGGAGGATGTCCCCCAAAATGACGCGCAACACATCCCGGACGGTGCGGAAGCACACGGAGTCCTTCCAGGCCGTTTCGCTGGATCGCATGGACGTGTGGCCCTCGAGCGCAGGCCCGTGGTTCACCTCGAGAAGCTGCAGCGAAAAACCCTCATCTTCGCGGACGATGAAATCGAACCCAAAGACCTCGAAGGCGTTGAGCATGGGGAAAAAGTCGCGCTTGTCAGCTTGGCAACGCAGCGCCTCGAAAACAGCGCAGACCGCGCGATGAATCCTGGCACGGATGCGACGCTCTGCATCGGTTCGTCTTTGACGCGCCTCATCCAAGAAACCTTCTAACCTTGAAAGCGTGATTTGCGCTTCCGCCGGCGCATAGGATGGGTGTCGGCTCTGCACGACATGATTGGTCACGTGCACGAAAGAATTGGACCAGTCTGCGTGGCGGTATGGCTCGCAAGCGACGTGAAGCACTACGTCGCGGTGAACAAAGACCCGCAGGCTCCCTAGGGCAAGTACATTGACGCGCATGTGAAATTTGCGCCCGCGATAAAGCAACGGGCGGTCCACCAGCCCTTGCAAAAGCCACTCGCCAAGTTTTGGATGGCTAACCGGCTTGGGTCTCTTCGACGCGGCCTCGCGATCTTGTGCATCTTGCCCTGCCTCTTTGCGCTTGTCGAGCTGATTGCGCTTCTTGGACATCTTCATCTCGTTCTCGCGATCACCATCATGTTGCTCTTCATCTAAATGATGAAGAACTCGCACGAGTGAATCCGTATCGGCGCCCTGCAAAAAGTGCACCTCGGTGGCATTGTTTGTCTTGCTAGCCTTGAGAACCCAGACTCGCTGAGGAGAAGCGGAAAGGATATCTGCGAGGACTGCGCCGCGTACCTCGTCGTTACTAAGCACTTTAAAGTCGCCTAGGATCTCGCGGGCGGTATCTTGAGCCGAGGAGGTTTCTTCCTTGCTTGTATCATCGCCAAGACTTCCTTGCGCTGTGTCTCGAGCCGAACGGGTTTCTTTCTCGCTTACATCATCACCATAAGTTTCTTGCGCAGTGAGTCGGGCCGAACAAGTTTTCCTCTCGCTTGCATCATCGCCAAAAGTTTCTCGCGCTGTGTCTCGGGCCGAATACGTTTCTTTCTCGCTTGAATCATTTCCAAAACTTCCTTGTGCAATCTTACCAGCAGCAACAAACTTGTGGAGTATTTGCATGAGTCGCGCTTTGTCCGAGAGACCCGCATGGGCGAAATAGCTCGAGACGATGAGATCTCCTTCCAGAGCGCGATTCCAGTTGATCCGCGTATACGGCGACCATTGCAAGATACAATCTCGCGAGCGCGCAAGTCGCGGAGCCAGACCCCATTCGTTGCGCAGGACCTGCACCATGGCCAGTCGCGTATTTTCCACCGGATAAGAGCAAAAGAAGCCAATCGTATCATTCTTCGCCTCCTCGTCTTTGAGCGTGTGGGTCTTCCCCGTTGTCATCGTCAGAGCCTCGCCTCTTGCTTCGCGGTCTCGTGCATTTCCCCCTGCTTCCTCGAGCTCACTACGCGCACGGGCCTCGGGGCCCTCTCCGTCGACGACGGAGGCGAGCGCCGCGCCCAGCACGAGCCCCATTTTCCCTCGCGGGCCATCCAAGGGCAGCATGTGTCCCAGCCGAAGTGCGTCTCGCCCGCCCACCCCCCTGCACGCTCACTCGCACACAAGCACGCACGCTCGGGCGCAAGCACGTTTGTCCTTGCGTCGCTGTCGTCGCTGCAGCTGGCCGAGGTGCGCCTGCGACGGCTCCCCCTCGTTGCCGTTGCCCGGCGCCTTCTCCGCGCCCGCCTCCTGCTAGTACTGCTAGAAGTGCAGTGCACCATCACCGCCCCTCGAAGTGAGCCGGCGCCAGCCCTCGCGACCCGCCCGGCCGGGCTCGCACAGCCTGCGCAGCTTGCGTCTCGCGCGCGAGCGGGGAGCGAGCGAGCGAGCCTGCGTTGCGTTGCGTTGTGATGCCTGCGCGCAGGTAAGCCCCGCGTGCGTGGAAACGTGCGAGCCGCGCTGCTCTGCTCTGCTCTGCTGCGTGCGTGCGGTGGCCGCGCAAAAGTGTCTCTTCCTCGCGCTTTCGGGTCATTCGCGCCCTCCTCCATCCACCATGGCCAGCGCCGTCTCCCTCCCTCTCTCTGACCGCTCCTGCACGCGCCGCCCAGCGCGGGCGCGCTGCCGCAGCAGCAGACCCGATACCGCCGCTCCCGCGCACGCCGCGGCGGCACGCGAGCGAGCGAGCGAGCGAGCGAGCCCGCGACGCGACGCTGCGCGAGAAAGCGCGGCACGTGCAGGAGGGAGGGAGCCCAGGGGGAGGAGGGAGGGCTGACGTGAAGGAAAGAAAGGAAAGCGCCCGAAAGCGCCCTTTCCAGCGCGTGCCGCGACCAACGGCGGAGAAGAAGAGCGTCTGCGAGCGGGGGAGCAAGGCGAAGACGCATCTCGAGGTATCGCTGCCGAGGACGATCCTTGCGCTCGGGGGCCGAGCGGGGGAGCGAGCGAGCGAAGGTCTGCGGCAAACCCGCCTTGAGGACGAGATTGCGGCCGGCGCACACGTCCCTCGCCTTCCTTCGTCGTCGTGGGTCGCCGCTCCTGGCGCGACGGACGCGCCTGGACGGACGAGACGAGGCTTGAAAAAGTCTTGAAGAGGAGCTGGGCGAACGGAACGGACGGGCCTTGGTTCGCATCGAGGCAGACTGCGAGCGAGCGAGCGAGCGAGCGAGCGAGAATGTTCAAGCACCTCAAGCATAATGTGCGCAAAAGCCTCGATCGGCCGCGAAGCGACATGTACACGAACCGCCGAGCGCCAGTGCTGCGAACAAAGGTACAGAATCTAATGCCTCCTCCGGAGCTGCACGCAGAGCTCGCCGAGGACGATATGGACGCCAGCTTCTTTGTCACGGCTTGGGACATGCGCTCCCAGAGCATCGAGTCGTTGGCCGAAGTGAAGGATCTCTTTTCCTGTCGGCTTTGACGTCTACGTTGTCGGGCTGCAGGCCTGCACGGACCTGCCCGCAACCGTGGACAAGTGCATGCAGCACCTTACTCGCGACGGCACCGAGTTCAAAGAGTTCTCGCACCTCATGGTCACCGCAGAGGTCGGCCGTCCTGCTCTCGGACTCATGATCTTCGTCCGCGCTTCCCTCGTCGAAGACGGGGCCATGGAAATGTCCCAAATGGACACCGTCCGAGACCGGAGATATTCCATGCTGCCGATGCTTCTCGATCGCTCCGTGCTCGAGCTGACAGGCCCAGGCGTGGACACGACGCGTGGCTCTGGACAGACCTCGGCATCGCATCGAACGCATTCGGCGCCTGCCACGGGCAGCCGCGGCGCCCTCACGATGCGGTTCAATTACTTTGACACCAACTTGCTCTTTGTCCACATCAAGCAAGCATGTGTGGCGGAGCTAAACGAGATGCTCGAGCGCGTGCGCCCAGAAAACTTTGCGCACGTCTTTCTCTTTGGCGACTTTGGCGGTGACGCTCTTGACGCGTACAGCGAACTTACCTCGCGATTGTTGCTCGAGGATTTCGATGAGATACCCGCACTATTTCAGAGGTCTCGCTACATGGTGCTCACCCGCTCGCAGGACGAGGAGATGAGCAAGCTTCTCTTCTCAAACGTACATGGACACTACCTCATTTCGCAGCAGCGCAGCGGCACAACGTCGCTGCCAGAGGCCCCTTACTCCACCTATAGGGTCCATGGAGGCGCCGGTGTGGCCCGAGGAACCGTGCCTCCTCCCCCGTCGTCGCGTGCGACAATGAAGACGCGCGTTTCGGCCCTTTCGCAGCTGCCCCCGCCGCTGCCGCCTCCAGAGGAGGGTGACGAGGAGGCAGATCGCGACTTTGAAGACTGGGAAGATGACGGCGCGTTTCCACCGCCTCCGCCGCCACCGCCGCCCGAGCCCATGTCCACTCGTCCTCGACAGGGCCGCGGTGGTCATCGCCAAAAAGGACCCTCGTACGAGGCCGAGCACAAGAGCCAATCCAGCGACGAGGGCCCTCCGGGTCTTGGACGCCATGCTGCCCGCGGACACCAACGCTCAGGCCAGGGCACTCTTCTTCGAAAGGCGATTCAGTCGCTCCGGCTCACTGCCGACTCTGTGCGCCACAGAGACACCCTCGGCAGGTGTGCCGTCTGTGAGGAAGCGATCAGGGACTCGTCGGATATGGTGCAGTCCATGGGCAAAAAGTATCACCGGGATTGCGTCCGCTGCGACGACTGCGGTAAGCTCATTAACTCGCAATTCTACGTTGTTAATGGTCGCATGCTGTGCCAGCGCTCCTACGCAAATCTGTACCTTGCGCAACGATGTTTTGGCTGCGGCGAGACCGCCGATCCCAAGGACCATTTGCTTCGCGTCGAGGACAAGGTTTTTCACATTGACTGCTTCAAGTGCACCGAGTGTCTCGTTCAACTTTCCTCTCTTGCGGAGAACGGCACGGACCTTGAGGCCGATGACTTTGTCCTTGACGAGGATCGTGGTCTCCTCTGCGCTGTTCACGGTGCCAAACAGCAGTGCGTTGGCTGTGGTGCCCCGGCCCCCGCAAAAGACGCCGTGCAAGTCACGCTGGACGATGGCCAAAAGGCCGTTTTTCACAAGGACTGTTTCCGCTGCGCCACTTGCGATAAAACAATTGCCGAACTTGGCGGCGTCTACGTCATGTACAAGGAGAACTTTTTCTGTCAAGAGGACTACGACACCTTGCGTTCCGCCGCCAAGGCTGCTTTGCAAGAGGAAATGCGCGAGCATGCATAGATTCTCTTTTGGGACGTTCTCATGCATGCATGTCGACAAGAGAGATTCCGTGCTTGCTTGCGTGCATGCATGCATGCATGCATGCATGCTTGCATGCAACGAGCAGCCTTATCGCAACTGTGACGCACGAAGCTGGTTGGCTTGTTTCTCTCCCTCTCTCTCTTTCTCTCTCTGCGTCACCTTGATTCTACTTCTTTTCTTCTTTTTTCTTTTCGCAACCCCCCCCTATCCGCCTTCTTTTGCCAATTATGTCGACTATGGTACTACCTGCGTGCGTTGAGATCGCTGATACAACAGAGACTGCTTTATTGTGATGGAGATTTTACAAAAATTTATTTTTCTGTTCTGTTTTGATTTGCTCTTTGTGTTCATGTCCTCCCACACTCGCAAATGGAAAACGAAAGGATCATGCAGAAGAGCGCGAGAACCAGTAATTCACACTCAACGACGGAGTAAGCGACCGCACATAATGCCACATGCCCTGGGGAATATACAAGGTGTCGCCTGGTTGCAATACGACACACTTTCCTTGTGCTTTGGCATACTTGGGGTACTTTTCGAGGTCTGGCTTGCCCACATCTACAGCGCTCGTATTACCCTGCGCCAAAAATGCCTCGCCATCGTGTTCATCGACGTCTTTGGACGTCGAGGTAGAGGCGCTACTCTGGGCAGAGCGAGACCCCTTTGAAACATAGAGCTCTTCAAATTGACTACCATCGAAGAGGACCACATACTTGGCACCCGCCACCTGTATGAGAAAGTTGTCATATGAATCGTAGTGGAGAAGCGTCACGGTCTCGTCTGTTCCAAGCCACACCGACGAGGCATCGAGCGTTGCGCCTTCGTACGCGCAAAAGCGGGGCATTGGCGCCATGCGAAGAAGTTCTGGGAGCTGCTCGAGCAAATTGTGCTGAGCAAGATAAGCAACCTCCTCTCCAGCAGGTACATTTTCGGCGGTCTCGCGACATCGAGGCGCAACATAGTTGGCCAAGAATTCTCCCAGCTTGGTCACTTCCTCCTTCATACTTTGGAGCCGAGACCCAATTTCTACCGGGACGCGGCGATTGCCGTACCGTGACACGAAAAAGTCGAGGTCGCACCACGTTGTAAGCGCAGGCCAGTCATCTACCATGCCTTTGATGACCACTGCGCGGCCCTGGTCGCCCGGGAGACAATACTTTGCCAAATCCTCCAAACTCGGCTTATCGAGCACCTCCTTGTCCCCTTGAAGTGGTTCAATTTGAGCGCCAGGCGAGAGTTTTTGGCGCAATTCTCCAGCGTCAAATCCTCGAGCTTCGACGGCAGCGCGATCAGGAAATCGAACGCCCTTGACTTTGGCGTCTTCATAGGCTGGGCATTGCGGAGCCACCAGGCGGAAAATAAGGTTTACCTCTTGCTTGGGTGCACCCATGATAAAGGCCAAGTCAGCGTTTTCTACACAGCGTTCGACATCTCCCAGGGCCAAAGCAGCGGCAGCCATCATGGACCGGGAAAGCACAAAGGCTTCCTTCCAGCAACGGTGCGCCGTAGATCGGTCGGAGAGCATGGCCTTCCATGCAGCGTCTTGGACTTCGTCGGCGATCTTGAGGCACTTTTCGGCATCTTCGTCGTTGTGCTGAAGGGCCACCACGGCTGCCTCAAGCTTATCGCCCAGCTCGGGCCTGCCAACCGCGTTTCGCAGGTCTTCCGCTGTTGCTGGCACGGTCTGCGAAGCAAAGATGCGACATCGCACCACTACTGCACGCGTTGCCGCAGCGAGACGAGGGTCTTTGCTCGAGTCTCCGCGAGGACGCTTCGGGCCCGGGCCTTGCTCTTCGGGGCCACCACCATCTTCTTTACCCTTTTCCTCAACTAGAGGCCTCTTGCGACTTTGTGAGTCCGAGGATAGAGTCTGTTTCTCCGACGGCGGTTGCGACGAAGAGCTCGATGTCGCGGGCCCGGTCACGGGCGGCGACTCTTCGTCGCTGCTGTCAGCGAAGAGGTCCATGGCGCTCTCGATTGATCTATGCAGCAGGGCCACAGATTTATTTTATTATTTTGTGCGCTTCATGTGCGTACGAGCTTCTAAATATTCCAAATCAGATTCATCGTGAGCTTTCCCACAAGTCGGAGGAGCTACGAGGCTATTTTTTAACACGGAGTTCGCGAGTAAAGTACGTGATCGTCTCCTCATAATCGAAGGCCTCCTGGGCATCAGACCCATCCGGCTTTGCCTCGATCGGCGCGCGGCCGCGGCAGCGTGCGCGCGACCCCGGGGGAGGACGCCGGCCGGGAGCGCGCGGGCGTGCGGGGTGTCCCTGCAAAATTGCTTCGGCCCGGCAAAGACCTAATCAGCAGCTAATCATCAGGAAGCATCTTAGGGAACAAGCAGGCAGAACCGGGACCTGCGAGCCCCTGAGCGTCCGTGCGGGCCTTGCGGGGGCGTAGAAGGCGCGACAAGGCCGGTGGGCGAGCCGCATGAGCGGAGTAGAA
>BGKB01000123.1:178248-263270 GCA_003116975.1 Aurantiochytrium sp. KH105
GACGTTTCTCGCCGGTGGGCGAACGGTCGACCAACCGATTCGAAAAAAAAATCAAAGCCGGAGGGGTCTAGGTGCCGATTGGCCTTCGCAAAATCATGTATTTCTCTCGTGGACTCCGTGTTAAAAAAACTTCGCGTGAAAGAAACCATCACAGATAGGATCTTGTGGTTTCATGCATAAATAAATGAAAAATGTCGGAAACAGCAAAGGAAAAATAGGGAGCGAAACGAGGTGATGGTTCGTCAAAACAGTAAAGTCCTACATGCGATGATGAAATCGCGGGAAAACGAACTCATTTTAGATCATCTCTACTTGCAGGTCGGCAAAAATCATGACTCGTGAATCTTCCTTGAAGGATAAACGAAAGCTTCAATGTTGCTAATGCCCACTTGCAGGTCGGCAAAAATCATGACTCGTGAAATGTCCTCGAAGGATATAAACGAAAGCTTCAATGTTGCTAATGCCCACTTGCAGGTCGGCAAGAATCATGACTCGTGAAACTTCCTCGAAGGATATAAACGAAAGCTTCAATGTTGCTAAAGCCCCAGGATATAAGGGAAAGGCTTAGGAGCAATGATGTGAGGCAAAAGCCATGAGCACGCTGATAAGATCCAAATGACCAATAGCGGTCTGATGATTGGTCGACTTTGCTTGAAGATCGATGACAATCATGACTTTCTCTCCCCGTAATCCCACCTCCTCAGAGAAAAAAAACGGACAGAGAGAAGAATGACAAAGCTTTATATTTTTGCTAATGTTGAGGATTTGAGGAGCGATGGTAAGACAATGCCATGAGCACGCTGACGAGGATGCGGTGGCAAATCCCGTAGCGTCTCGGCCCGCCTGCTAACTGTTGACGAAAAGGTAAGATGCATCGTTCGTTCCCGAGACGGGCGCGCACGTCAATGAAACGCCCAACCAAAGCATCATTCTACTTTCCTCTGTCTGTCAGCCTGCTTCAAGTTACTTCAAAGCAATACGTCGAGGCGAAAAAGGAAAACAAGCTGCAAAGAAAGGGCGCACGATGGTGGAGTCGAAGATGAGGAGGGGAAACGTCGTCTTGCGGCTGTGAAAATCTAGGCAGAGCTGCTCTCAGGCGCAGAGGGCACTGGGGCAACGGCCTCGACGGCGTCTCCGGACGAAGGCTGCGCGAGCGCATTGTCCGCGGACGGATGCGAGGTGGTGGTGGTCGCGGCGTTGAGGTACGGGTTGCGAACGGTCTCGACAAACTTTTCGTATCCAGAGCGCAGCGCGGCGTTCCAGTTGCGGCGAAAGGACGCCGCCGCCTGGTCAATGTACGGGCTGAAGAGCGTATCTTCCGCCGCGGGCCGCTTGCGCGCGGGCGGCGCGCCGTCCGGGTTAATGTCGTGCCTGAGGCTCCGGAGCCCGACGTCCATCTGGCTCAGGTGCGACATGACGTACGCGTCCATGGCCACGTACGCGCCGCCGCCCACCAGCGACCCCAGCACCAGCGACCGCAGCCGACCCATGCTTGCGCTCTCGCGTGCTCGCGTGCTCCCTCGCGCGTCTCCCGCTCCGCTCCCTCGCGCCCGACTCCTGCCGCAGCGCCGCGAGCTCGCTTTCGGTCTGCTCGCGGTCGCTCCCGCGCTCCGAGTCGTCACCGGTGTCGCGGTGCAGCTCGAGGCCGCGGCGCGCCGCACACTGCAGCAAACGCCGCCACACTCGGGAATGCGCGCGCGCAAGTGGGTTATAGCAAGATACGGCCGGTCGCCCTCGCCGCGAAAACTTCGAGGCGGATGTAGGTAGTCATGCGAAAAGAAGAAGGAGTGACGCCTGCTTGCTCGAGGCTGGATGCCGAGCAGCTGCACAAGGCCGCGCGCTGGCTGAGTGTCTGGAGGAGTGTTTGTAGACGGACGCCGAAACGAAAGGAGGTAAGTTGCGTATGGATCTAACTGTAAATGTAGTAAATCTTCACTTCTTCTTTCTTATTTTCTTTTTCGACACAAGTGGCAGAGGAGGACGTATCTTGCCGCTATGCCAAAAATCGTAACGAACTTTAAACGTGCACGAAATTGCAATAGAGCGCATCTGCCTCGTAGACGCGAGAGCTTTCTTCCGATATAACTGGTCATTTCTTCTCTCTATCACTTTACCAGCTGTGTGGGCCCGCGGTCGTCGTTCTGGGCTTCAGACTTTGCATATTCTACCTCATCACGGCACGCCAAGCTCGCCGGAGATAAGGCATCTCCCACAACCTCTGCAATGGCCTCAGCAGTCCCAGGAGAATGACGTAGGGCATGCCAAGCTTTCTCGAGAGCCTTGTCGAAAATGGGGACGAGACGCGATGTACGAAACAAATAATGCCTGCCGGCGCGCCTCTCGCTCAAAAGAGCCCTGCGAATTTCATCGTAAGATTCCTTCATACGCTCTGTCAAAATGACATTGGCATTGGCGCCGAAGGCGAAGGTGTCAGCGCGCAAGGCATGAAGAACCTTGAAATGAGCCTCCCAAGCGCTCCAAAGAAATTCCCCATCCAGCATCACTTCGAGATGGCGAGGCGTAAAACTAATGTGTGAAAAGGTTTCCAACGTAGTCGAAAACCCATAATTTGCCGGTTGGTCAGCATTTCCCGTTTGTAGAATCGTGCGCAAAGGCGCGACAGCCTCGACCCAGCCTGGATACTCACTCCGCGTGAAGTCGCTGATCACCGCACGGATTGCTGCGGTTCCTGGATCAGCTAGCCGCACGCTGTCTGCATCTCCAGCGGATTGAGCTTCTTCTTCAGCAATCCACGCTTGAAGAAATTGCTCGCTCTTTGCGTCCACTTGATCTCCGCCGTCCAACACCTGTGCGTGCTTGGGCTGGTGTACAACATGCTTTGGTCCTTGACCAAAGTTTTCTATAAATCGATTCTCAAGCTCTTGAAGCTTTTCCCGGATCGAAATGATAGACTGTGACAGCTGCATTCGCAGTTTGTCGTCTTGTTCGTGCAGCCCTTTATCTCCGACTGTGTGCGAGCCGTTGGGTCCCTCGCTTCGACTCGTCGTTGGAGCATGGCCCGGTCTGATGCTCGAAGGGAGAATTGGTGCGCCGTCCTGCTCAGATTGTGCAGACGAGCTCGAGGCACTCATTTGCGCGGGCTTGGGATCGCTAGAGGCAAAGGGGCGAAGCAGAACTTCTGCATTCGTGCCCATTGTCTCGACGAGCTGATGAAAGATCCGCCTACGGGAAAGCTCTTTGGCATGCTCAACAATCCACCAAAAGTGCACTCCCTGATTCTCGTATTCCTTGGGCGGAGTAGGTCGAACGCGGCCAACGCAAAAGTAATGCTTTGCCGGAAGCCGCACAAACAAATACACCGGCAGGTTCCCGGACGCAAGATCGTGCACCAGAGGTGAATCGATGGTTAAGCGCGCCTGTGTGAACCAGCTAAAGAAAAGGCGCGGCGCCGCTTCCGAAACCTCGCATCGAAACAAATTGGCATAGTAATGATCCGCCACAGGTGTCGCATTGACAAAGAGAGCATAACAGTTGCGGAACTTTTGCACACCGCCATACTTATTGAAACGCGGGCGTTTGAAACCCATTGCGTACATCACAGTCTGCTTGGGTGGGTAACGTTTAGGTACTCCACCCGGACCGACAACCTTGCCGACCCAGCTTTCCACAGCGCTGAGATTTGCCTGCGTGTCATTTACAGCTCCTCCATCTTGGAGAGAGAGCGGTGCGTAAACGTGGGTTTCGTCTTCAATGCCCAGTTCGTACTCTGTGTGTGGTGCGTTGTTGGATTTCACAACGGGTGTGAACACATGCACCTTATCATCATCGCCAACGACGTGAGCGCGAAGGTTGTCGCGCGAGGAATCTTTCTTTCCGCGACGAAGCGACCTTTGCTCGGGACTCTGGCCGACCTCATCGACAGCATGCGCTTCACCGCTGCGCCTGCCCCCGCCACCGTGCACATCCTCGTTCTCCGACGAGCTTGCGCTCCCGAGTCTCGAGCGCCGCGCGCGTCGCGACCTTCGCGAGGACGCAGCGCTCGGGCGGGATCTTTTCGACCCTCGCTGGCCTCGAGAGCGCGCTCTCGGCGGCCCCGCGCGCTCGTCGTCGTGCGCCAGGCCCAGCTCGCGCAGCGCGGCCGCGTTGCGCCGGATGTTCGCGAGGCGCCGCGCCTCGTAGTCGCCCTCCATGGCGCCGCGCGGCCGATCGTTGCGGTCCTGCTGCGGCGCCGTGGCGGCCGCGAGCGAGCTTTGCGGGCGCGAGCAGATCGCCTTTCCGCGGCGGCGAGGCAGCGGGGGCGGCGAGGGCGGCGGCAGCGGCGGGCGGCGGGACGATGAGGGGCCGGCGCGCGCTGCAGGCCTGGCTGGCTCCGCTCCTGGTCTCTGCGCTGGCGACGTGCGGCGGACGCGGCGCGACCGTGACGCCCAAGCTGTTTTCGTACAAGGTGGTCCGCGAGCTGGTGCACAGCACGAGCGCCTTCACGGAGGGACTTGCCTTCCGCGAGTGGGACGGCAAGCTCGTGGAGAGCACGGGGCTGAGTGGCGGGTCGAAGTTGATGCTGTACAATATTGACAAAGAGGGAATTACCGTGGAGAAGGAGGTCAACTTTCCCAGCAGGCACTTTGGCGAAGGTATCGAATTCTTTGACGGCAAGCTGTACTCGCTCACATGGAAGAATCGCCGCATGCACGTCTTCGATCGCCACACGCTCGAACTTATTGATGGATTTCACTTTGATTTGGGCATCTACGAGGGGTGGGGTCTCACTGTGGCGCCGGACCGCTCGGGGCTTATCTCCGGCGATGGCTCGGAAATGCTGCATCGGATCGATCTCAATCACGGAAGCCCGCGAATAAGTGCTCATCTCGCCGTGCGCGACTGTGCCAACGATATGCCGAGAGTTCGCGGTATCAACGAGCTCGAACTTATCCCCCGCGTCGTCTCGCACCCGGAGCAAGTTCCGATGCAGCATGTAAATCATCCGCCTGCCAGGTTTGAGCGTCTCCGCGCGAACGAGTTGTATCACAATGAGACCGGAAGCAACAGTACTGTTGCGAACGTTTCGCCGGGTGAAGATCCCCCACTGACCACGGACTTGATTTGGGGCAACATCATATCGACAATGTGTGTGGCGATGATCAACCCGGACTCGGGCGACGTCGAAGGCTGGCTTTTACTCGATGACATTTATGACAAGTTTGACACGTTCAACAAAGTTGCAAATGTAAGTTTCGTTCCTCTCCTCATATCCGCCATGCGAAAAGGACGTACATGATCAAGGTGCGAGGTGACTAACGTTCGTGAGTTTTTCTTTTCATTGCTATCCTGACGGTCCAGGGTATCGCGTATCGCGCCATTGATGGCACCTTGTGGGTCACGGGCAAGGACTGGGAAAAGCTTTTCCAGATTGAGCTCGTCGATCACCCAGATCCAAGTAGTATCGACATCGCAAAGGCGTGTCGTACGCGCTGGCATCTCGGGTACAGCGCTCTCAGGTCTCCCGGTAACGACCGCAACGATGATCGATGCGACAGTACCGGAAACGCTCACTGACCACTGACCCGACATCTAGAGGAGTCTACGTATACTACATGTACCAAGCAAGTTTGATGAAGGAGGAGGATCATTTCTTGTTGAATTTGCCCCAACCTCCGCCTCCGCTACTTGCCGCGGGTGCGGGGGCTGACGCTTGAGCAGTAGCCGCTGGTTGTGCCTTGGTGACACTTCCCCAGCCACCGGATGCGGCTGGGGCTTGGGGCGCTGCTGGCGGGGGTGGGGGTGCCGGTGCGCCTGCGGGTTTAGCATTGCCGTAGCCTGCGAGACTCTTGGGGACGCCTCTTGCGGGCTGACTCGGTCCGGATGGAGGCTGTGCTGGCGAGGCGCCTGGCGGTCTCGGCGGATAAGGCTGTTGCTGCGGTTGTTGTTGAAATTGCTGCTGCTGCTGCTGCTGCTGCTGCTGCTGAGGGGGCGGTGGCTGAGGCGCGGTCGGAGCTGGCGCAGGCGATGGACGCGACGTCGCACCAAGGCTGATCTCTTCGCCGGGGCGACGGGCCGCTGCGGCCTTGCTGGCGCTCACTTTCGCAAGAAGAGATTGCGCCGATCCAAGGTCCAATCCGGCTCCAGGAGGTCCTCCCGGACCACGCTGTGGAGGACCTGGAGGCAGCGGGCCTCCTCGCCCATTGCGATCGTACGGGGGAGGTCCTCCAGACCGAGGTCCGCGGTCATCATAACGGGCAGCCCCAGGCCCACGGAAGTCGCCTCTATCGTCGCGATCTCGGTAACCCCCGCCGCTGCCACGGTCTCGGCCTCCGGGCCCGTCGCGATCACGATCATATCGATCACGATCACGGTCCCGGTAATCGCGATCGCGATCATAAGGAGCACCACCACCACCACCACCACCACCACCACCACGATCAAAACCGCCACGGCCCTGGTCACGGTTGTAGTCGCGTCCACCACGGTCGCGGCCCCGGTCCCAGTCGCGGCCACCGCCGTTTACTGGACCGCGCGAATCATGAGGAAAACCTCTCTCATTGCTCGGACCATGATTGTATTGAGGCGCTGGAGCCCTTGCGCCGCCTCCGGCTCCTCCATGGTATGGTTGACCGCCTCCTGGGTACCCATTATTCCCACCACCGCCGCCTGGCTGCCCTTGAGGGGCCTCGCCCTGGAAAGAGGAATATTGCTGGGAGGGAGGTCCTCCAGGGCTAGGGCCTCCCTGGCCGTATGCAGGGCGGTCTCGATCGTAGCCAATATACTGCGTAGGAGGTGCATTGGGAGGATACGGCTGACCGGGAGGTCCTCCTGGAGGAGCGACGCCTTGCGCGAGTCGTTGCGGCAATGTGGACCCTGGCCCGCCCGGGCCCGTGCTGCTGCGTGCATCCTTGGACTTGTCTGCCTTGGGGTCCACGAGGCCAACCGTGCAGCCAGACTTGGCGGCCCATTGGTCAAGCTCAGTCTCCGAGAAAAGCTCGTACTTCTTCCACCGTCCCAGCACTTTGGAAACTTGGCGTTTTGTATCTTGATCCGCCGAGCGAAAAGCTTCAATCATGCGACCAAGCCTTGGACGAAACATTTCCGCCATGTACGATGTCTTGCCGTCAGCCTTGCTTGCTGATGACTTGCCACTCTTTGTTCTCTTTTTCTTTTCCTCGACGAGCGCAGTATTGAGAACATAAAGAGCCCTGAGATACCCATCTGGACCATGCTCGGAAAAGTAATCGGTGAGTCTTCGCACGGTAGCGTCGGCGTCGCGCTTGAAAAACCTCCGCGCCTGCTCGGCTGCGGCGTTCACCTGTCGAACGTCACGAAAGCGAGTGCCCATAATGCATAGTTTTTGTTTACAAATGAGAGTGTGGCCCAGGTCAGTCATCATCTGTGCTCGATAGACGTCCATCTCCCCTCTCACGGAGGAAGGAGGGCAGACGCGCCTTGCCATTCTGCACCGCGCGCTGCCGCCGGCTTTGCGCGCCCCGAACTGGCTCGCGTCGTGGCCGTTGATCAGCGCGCCTCGTGTCGAGCTGGCATCAGACCAGCTCTGACGCTCTTTGCCTTTGCCTGTCGCGAGACACACTTACCCTGGACCCAGAGGTCTTGTCCTGCCTGGCCAGCTTGGCGAGCGCCACGTTGAGCTCCTGCATCGCGCCCGCGTCGCGCGCGCAACTTGCTTCTCGCCTCGTTGCGTTTTGCTGGCGCACGAGACAAGATTGCCTTCAAACTCTTCTTTTTTATGCCCTTTGCGGGTTGATACTACTTACTGTTAGTGAGTATGACCTTGGCCTCAGCACGCATCATACCACATCATTTTTTGATGATGGCGTGCATTCGCAGGAAAATACAGTGACTTGAGCCTTGGCCTGGTACAAACGCGGTTTCGAACGCACGTACCAAAAATCATTGCAAAAGGGGGGAGGGGATTATTAAAAAAAATAGATCCTTGTAAGCCCAAAAAGTTAGTGTGATGGAGGTACGGGTGGAGCTTCTTCATCGTAGATCTGGACATGCTCAAAAAGGTTGAGGTAAAAGTCGACACCCTGAGCAGTCTCGTCGCGACAAAGGTAACCAAGTTTCTCGGCAGTCTTGAGCTGCTCAAGCGCGAGCTGCAACGAAAGCGAAAAGGCAGATGCAACAGAGACAGCATTGATACGTGCCGTAAAAGGATCATTTTGGTCGCGCAAAAGCTCAACGAAGCGAGAGGACACGGTGTCATCGTTGAGACTGATGGACTGTAATACGGAAACGCCGCTTTCAAAGGTCTTGAGAACAAAGTTAAGCCCGAGTGGCTTCATAAGGATACAGGCCTGATACAGATCATTCGGAGAAATGAGTTCCGTGCCTCGCGCACGATTGACAAGACAATAAAGATCTGTCAGCGCGATGGCGCCCGTCGCAGAGTGCCGTTTAAGATGCTTGGCGAGGAAATCAGCGAGCTCGCGTGCCAGTTCCTCGTGGTAGCGACTCCCGCAGGCTCGTTTCGTCGCGGGGTTGGCAATACCCATGTCATTCAGGAGAGCAAAAAAATCATCCTCTTGTTTCCTTTCCACAGTTTCAGAGGAGCCACCCGCTGCTGCAGCGGCAGCAGCCTGTGCTTTGGCCTGGTTTTGGCTGATGGCAGAGGAGAAGCGATCCGCGAGTTTGACAATCTCGGATGCAGAGTCTAGCAGCTGCTTGAGATCTGAAAAGGCCTCTGTGGTCAGGTTCGCCGTTTGTTCGCGCTCCTGTTGTTGACGTCGCATGACGCCACCAACGCCGGCAAACTGCGTGTTGAAGCCGGACTCTCGTTTGACCACCTGTTTGGGTTTTCCCCAGTTTTTCCGCGCCAAGGACGTCTGAAGACGCTCAAAGACTTCCGCGCATTTGTTATCCCTGAACACAAAGCGCAGGAGAGGTGCCGAAGGATCGCTGGCGAAAAAGAGGTCGATCCGAGGTTCCCTACGGAAAAGGCTCGAGTGCGCCTCTGCCTTGAGAATGCGCTGGAGCGGCAGCTTCATTGCGTGCGCTTCGTCGGGGTTCCGCCCCGGCTGTGGTGGCGTCCACCACCACACGTGGTGCGTCGTCACCGCGAGCATGCCTTCCTTGCACTCGTGCAGGAGCTTCTTGTTCCTGTCGCACAAGCTCACGCGCGTCGCGGTCGCGACCTGCGTCTCATCTTCCTCGAGCGCGGCGCGACCTGCCGAGGTCAGCTGCGCCGGGACCAGCTGTTCCATCGAGCCAAGCCAAGCCAAGCCAGGCCAAGCCAAGCCAAGCCAAGCCAAGCCAAACTCAGACCCAGCCAACCCGGCCTCGTCCCGAGATCTTGCCCAACTTCTTGCTTGCCTTTTTGATCTTGCTGTTGCTGCGGCACTCGATCCGCCTCTGACCCTTGCAAGGGTCAGAAAAGATGTGCGACCCTTGCAGGGGTCGCAACGTCTTTCTTGCGAGTTTAGCGACCTGACAGCTTCTTTCTGCACGTTGTCTTTCGCCGCTCGTCAGCAGGCGGGCGGAGGCAGGCAGTCGAACATCTGTGGATTTTGTGGACGCCAAGGACTCTCTGAGCTGCCACGAGGAGATTCTGCAGGCGGTGAGAAAAGGGGAGAGCGAAGGAAACGAGGGCGTGCAACAAGCAAGTAAGTGAGGAAACGAGAATGGCGTCCTTGCGGCTCGACGTCTTTCACACGGGCCTGCAGCTCAATATGCCGGAGCTGGTGTTTACACGGGACAAGAGCGTGCACGATTTGAAGGAGAACTTGTACAGAAGGACGGGAACGAAGCCAGAGGATATGGAACTCTGGCTTGTCGACGCGCTCGATCGAAGGCGCGAGATCCTCAATGACGATGCCAGGACTCTTGGCTTTGTGGTCCCACCTGAAGCCGAGGGCGCCGGCTGGAAGCTTCATATAGTCGACACGGACGAAACGAGCATCAGTGCTACGCCAGATCTTCTTCAAGGCGACGTTCCGAAATACGAAGCTCCGCACGGCCGAAAGGACTTTGCAGAGTTCCGTCGTGCCAAACGTGGCGAGAAACAGTCGGGCTCTCCGGCACCTACCTCAAAGACAGGGCTTAAGGAGGCAGCCGAGTTTGAGGAGGACGAACGGGTCGTAACGCTAAAGGATGGTCTTAAGGGCACGGTTCGATATATCGGAAAGTGTGCGACTGCAGCCCCAGGATTCTTCGTTGGCGTCGAACTCGATGAACCAAAGGTACGTTTTGAAAGAAGGGGCCAGCGCACACGATAAAGCCAAAAAAAATACTATTTCTACACGCGCCCATGCTTTCGTGTGCGCAAGTGAATGAATGCATGAATGACTGACGAAGACCAAATGCGCTCTTTCGATCATTTCATACCTTTGGCGATCTGAATGAATTGACTTGGTCTTTCGCTTCTTGATTTTCCCCTACATCTATCTAGGGCAAGCACGACGGCACCGTCAAGGGCAAAAAGCTTTTTGATTGTCCTGAAAACCATGGTATCCTCGTACGACCTTTTGCATTGCGTCACATGTGTCACGCTGACACCGGGGACACTCGAGAGGAGCTTTAGGCCCAAACACAATTGTATTAGCCACCGCCGCCGGCAAACATCGGAATAAACAATGGATCTTTTTTTAACATTCTTTTTTCATGTTATACGTAGAGCTTTGCTTGTGCTTTCAAAACAATAGCCTAGAGAGAAAAAAAAAATAAGAAGAATTTGGAAGAGAGCCGTTGGGTCCAAGTGAGTCAGAGTCCCCTCTCGCCAGCACCAAGTCTGCTGCTTGTCTTGCGCCGGCTGGCTCGTCACTGGATAGCAGAGCCGTGACGAGCGCACTTCACAAAAAGTGGTAGGGTAAAACCTCCGATTAGCACATCACACCGATTTGCTACAGAATCGGCGCCCGAGAAATCGTATAGGAGTTAACTACTACTCACTAAGACCATGTTGCAAATCAATGGTATTTTTAAATAGGCCATAAAATAAGCCAAATAAGCCGGCCAATACATTTGTATGAGAAAACGTGTATCAATGGATTCCTGGCGGTCGAAGGACATGTACGATCTCGAGCGACTTAAAGGCATCGAGGCTCAAGACAAGTCCCGTGAGGCTGCAATCAAGGCGAAGAAACAGAAGACGGTCAAACAATTCGTTGAAGAAGCAGGTGTCCGCGCTTTCCTACTCCAATAAGGATTTCTCGTTCGAGTTTGCGCGAGACGACAAGATTACAAAAACAAAACTCATTGAGGTCCTACAACTCGCAGGGAAACGTGTTTCGATTCAGCGGTCTCGGCAAGAGCTGCTGGAGCTTGTACGTTCCCTCTCTGCAAGCTCAGAGGAACATGTCTCAGAAGAGGCGAGCTCATCACGCGAACCAAACCCTCCTCAGAACGCTGATGAAGTTCCAGCTGGAACGTCGGAGAGCGTTCCGGATACAATGGAAGAGGAGGATCTCGTGAAAGCGGCACTTTTTGCAAACGCTGCTCTTTCTGGGTACACAGGCGGCAAGCTAAACGTTGCCATTTGGTGAGCTCCTTGACCAAGATCAAACAATGGGATAAAAACCTTCCTTGGCAAGCCAAACGTGCACAACTTTTTCGCATGACCGTAGAGTTCATTCGATCACTCCCTGAGATCGCTAATCCTGGCCTATGTCAGCTGGAATCGTCGCCACAAGCGAAATAGATAGTAACAATGTGTCTCGTAGAGAAAAGTAACACTAGACCAATTTCGGTAAAAGTAAACAAATATAAAACTAAGTATGTTACTAAAACCAGACTCAGAAGCATTGCGCAAAATCTGCGTGTGGAAATCATAGGTCGGTGGCTCCGTGGCGAGGAAAAATCTGAAAACTATAATTGATCTCAAGCAACACCAATCGACTGAGTTCGTTCACTGATCAAACTACGAGCTCTCCATGCTCGTTCGCACGCTCTACACGACTCCTACAACCAAAAGTTGATTTTTGATCGAAAAATGATTTTTCTAACATTGATGTTGAAAATCGGAGGTTTTACCCTATTCTTTTTTCGCCAATGTGTTCATGTATATTTTAACGGGAGCACCGAACAACACTCCATCCAACCAGATCAAAACAAGAGATTGACACAGCCAGGCCCCGCTGTATGCGGCAGCGGCGGCGGCGGCGGCGGCGGTGGCGGAGTGATCAAAGTAGCACAAAGATGCGAGCGCCCGCGCGCGTGGCGCTCGCCAGCGTCGCTGCCGCGTGTTTGATCGGCCAAAGCTTTGCAGAAGATGGAATGACCGAAGCAATTGCTCCAGAAAGTCTCGAAAGCTTGCACTTGGGCGCGAGCTGCTACTTCCGAAGCCACTTTATCGGAAGGAAAGACCTTGTAGATTTTGATATCGCCGTGCTTCGCGACGTCCAGGACGAGCTTCTTGATCAAAACTTGGAGGGATTTGCAATCTCTTTCCACAACATTCTGGATCAAGAGCTCGATCTTGACCGCGTCTTTGCTTCGAATGTCACAGCAATACTTGCGGAAACCTTTGCGGGTCCCAGCAACGAGTTGACGTATGAAATGTATCAGAATGCTTACTCGGGGGAACCCTACATGAGGTACTCGACTTCAGAACGGAGCAAGTTTTACCAATTTTTCAAGGACGGAAAGTACAAATATAGCGGCGATCACGAACATATTCGAAGTGCCTTTATCGTGTGCGTCGTACCTCCCGCGTGGGTGAGCGAAGCGACGCTTGATCGGGTGGAGCTGGTCGAGGGCATTGAGCTCCACGTGGAAATCGAAGAAACAGACTTTGAGCTCCGGGTGTGGAAATCATTAGTCTACCGATTAGTCTTTCAGTACGGCTCAGTGATAGGCGCCCTTATGAACATCGTCGAGTCTGCGTTCGGTCTCCGCATCTATTATTTGTTTTGTTCCATGGAAGAAATTCGCAAGGCTCACACTCTTCCAGTTTTGTGTCTGACGCTCAATCTCATGTCGACGACAACAATTGGTCTGGTCATGCTTTTGGATGGATGGGGGTCCACGGGTTTTCTCACGGAGGAGACCCAGAGTGTTTTTGTTACTTTTACAATGAGCACAACGCTGGGGACGGTGATTTTGATTGGCGTTCACTGGATTCGTCTTCGGCGAGTCATTGCTTCTGTTCGCAAAGCTGCCAGGTACAGGACCGCATTGAAAGGCTCCTCGAGTTCGTCCAAAAATCACCGTTCAAATAATGCCACCGCAAATAAGGGCCTGACAACTCAGCCAGAAGCTCGAGGAGGTCCATCGTTGCTCGATCGATGGCTCAATCATCCACGTGCCGCGCTTGCGCTCAAGGGCCTTGCGTTTTTATGTTGTCTTGTGGACCTGGTCTGCTTTGTATATGCCAAACTGTTGCGGCGGTCCGTGGAGGATATTTGGAAGCCTCTTTTGCTCATCTTAGCATTGCTTTCGCTTTTCTGCGCAGCATTTTTCATGAAGGAGGCGTCTGGTTTTGCGCATGACATTGCCAACTTGGTGCATGCGAGCAACTTCAACAACCCGGAAAATTTGAGTTTTCTGCAGCGTACAACGTACCACATGGAAGGAGCGAGCTTCTTTCTCATCTTTACTGTTCCGTGCACCACTCTTCTGGCCTTTGCGCCAATCCGCACCAAGGTTGGTCTATGGATTTGGCTTTGGGAGTTTATGTTTGTGGTTCGCATTGGCGTCGCTCACAATGTCAGCTGTGTTTCATATTTAAATCGCACGGGTCGAAAGCGACGAGGAAATAAAATATCGCCCTCAACAAGCCCGCCGACATGAGCTGCAAACAAATGCGTACCCGATAGCACAACATGGTTAGATCATATATACTTTTTTTGGATTTGCTGCTGGCGAGGCTAGATAGCTAGCGTTTGCTTTGTCCTGCTTCGTTCCATTCAGCTTTGCTTAGCATTGATTTGCTGATGAGCGTATGACGGCTCATTGTGGGTCTGCTGATGAGGTTAAACAGCTGGATTGTGTGCGTGCGACTCATGTGTCCCAACCTGCTGGCTTTAGGCAAGGCGCTCCACCATGAGTGCCGAGGCTCCGCCGCCGCCATTGCAAATCGAGGCCACACCAATGCTAGCGTCGCGGCTGTGCAAGGCTGTAAGCAGCGCCATGACAATGCGGCTTCCAGAGGCACCGATCGGATG
This sequence comes from Aurantiochytrium sp. KH105, assembly GCA_003116975.1. Classification (NCBI taxonomy): domain Eukaryota; class Bigyra; order Thraustochytrida; family Thraustochytriidae; genus Aurantiochytrium; species Aurantiochytrium sp. KH105. The sequence continues at coordinate 192,315 of BGKB01000123.1, forward strand.
ACCAAGAGAAACGCCGCCGCCATGAATGTTGATGCGATCGCGGTCGATGTTCATGAGCTCCATGTTGGCGAGTGCCACAGCGGAAAAGGCCTCGTTGATTTCGTGGTACTCAATGTCGCCAAGAGTCATGCCAAGGCGGGAAACAAGTTTGTTCACCGCGAGCGCGGGGGCAACGCCGAAGCGGTACGGGTCAACGGCGGCATCTTCATAGCCGACGATGCGGGCAAGCGGCTGCAGACCACGGTTGCGTGCCTCTTCCTCGCTCATAAGCACGAGCGCGGCTGCGCCGTCGTTGATCTTGGACGCATTGGCAGCTGTAATGGTACCGCCGTTCCTCTTGAAAGCCGTGGGGAGCGAACCAAACTTCTCCGGCTTGAAACGCTTGCACTCCTCGTCCTCCTCGACCACCGTCACATTCCCCTTGCGGTCTTTAATCTCGACGCGGGAGATTTCATTGGCAAAAATGCCATCCGCTTGTGCCTTGCGGGCGCGCTCGTACGAGGAGATCGCGTAGGCGTCTTGGTCTTCACGGCTGATACCCATTTCCTCAACGAGTCGTTCTGTGCAAGCGCCCATAATTTCTTTGTCGTACACGTCCCAAAGTCCATCGTGCTGGATCGAGTCAATGGCAGTCGAAGCACCAAATCCCGTGGGCTTGCGTAGGTACATGTAGTGCGGGGTGTTGCTCATCGACTCCATGCCGCCGGAAATCATAATTTCGCGGTCTCCGAGCGCGATGGCCTGGGCTGCCATCATCGTAGCTTTGAGACCGGAGGCGCACACCTTGTTCACCGTGGTGCAGGGGGTGTTCAGGTCCATGCCTGCGCCGAGAGCGACCTGGCGCGCGGGCGCCTGGCCCACGCCGGCCTGCAGCACATTACCAAAGTAGACTTCCTCGACCTCGCTCGCGTCGATCTTGGCCGAAGCGAGGGCTCCTCGAACGGCAATTTGTCCCAATTCGGGCGCTTTGACACTCGACAGCGCGCTCTGAAAGCACCCGACGGGCGTCCTGCTCATTCCGCAGATCACCACGCTGCGTCCAAGCGCTTCCTTCTTGCCGGACACGCGCAGGTTCGTGCTCACCAGCTTCTGGATAGTCTCCATCTTGGACATCCTGGCCTTTGCCTCCTTTCCTCGCGCTGCTTCGACAGTGGCTCCTCAACTCGCGCTCTCTCGCCGCCGTCGCTACACGTTCCGGACTGCTGCCGCGCGGCGACGGGATGCAAAGCGACGCGCGTCTCGTGTTTCGTGTCTGCTTGCTCGCCTGTGACCGATCTTCTCGCAGCGTCCCGCCTCCTTGTCCTATCCGGAGATCTTTGTGCCCGCTGCCTTTGGCACTGCCAGTCCAAAACCAAGAGTCCAAAACCAAGAGCAAGGCGTCCAAAAAACCAAGCAAGGCGTTCAAAACCAAGAGCAAGGCGTCCAAATCCAAGAGCAAGACGTCCAAAACCAAGAGCACGACGTCCAAAACCAAGAGCAAGACGTCCAAAACCAAGGGCAGTCCTGACACAAAAGCAAGAGCAAAGCTAAAAGCAAAAGCAAAAGCAAGGTGTCCAATTGCAAAAGTAAAAGCAAGAGCAAGGCATTCGAATGCGAAAGGAAAAGCAAGAGCAAAGCGTCCGAAAGTGAGAGCAAGGCGGCCAAACGGAAAAAAGCAAGGCGTCCTAAAGGGGATGCAAGACGTCCAAAAAAGGAAACAACAAACAAGATAAAGGTGCAGAATCGAGCTGAACGAAGAGTAAATCGAGCGACCAAGAGTATGCTCGTAGGGAGTTGGCGCTGATTTATACCATGAGCACACGCACAAGCTTTGCGATGCATGACCTGATCTTCTGGAGAATAATGCAATACTTTTCATGTGAAAAGCGTTGCCAATAATAGCGGACGTAAGCGACCTTGGAGATGTCGTAATGAGATTTTGCGAACAAGCTCTGACTATAAACGTCGGAATCCCAAGTACAGATTACTAGCTTCTGCAATGGTATTGATGAACGCGACGTGCGTTGTCCCTCTCGCAACACGCTTCATATGGTGTGAGTTAATACCATTCTCTGAAATCATTTCCTCTTGGTGTAGCCTCCCTCTGGGCTTTGCTCTGGCCTTGAGCTGAGCTGAGCTGAGCCGAGCCAATTTGGCCCTTTAAAGGAGCCCTGCTTTGACTGCCGGCCCGGAAGCAATTAATTGGGTCTCTTTTAGAGTTCATTTAGGTCCGTTTGAGAGAAGAGGATCACGCTCTCAGACCCCCAGCCGAGAGTAAGGCCGGAGGTCTGGCGGGCCATCACGAGCCGGGCCGGCCACTGTGCCTGATCACAGCGCAAGGTGAGGCCTTCGCGAAGGTTCTGCGTCGCCGAATGAGGCGATTCATGCGTAGGGCTTCAACAGTGGGCTCGTTGCTACTACCTAATCACAAGTGAAGAATGGCTCCTATCCGTTGAAATTGGAAATAAAGCCCCGACCGAACGTCTTGACGGCGACGCTTTTTATTGTGCCGAATCATGCAGGATTTCTCGCAAGTTATGTTTGCGTAGAACAAGCTCAAGTAGCGCAAATGAGACTGTGGAATCTAGCCAGCCAGGCCTCGCATCGCGTTGCTGTTGTTTGATGACTCAGCTTATTTTTTATTATTTGGGCCAGCCACAAGACGAAATGGTCAGAGGGGGCAGAGAAGGTGAGGGGGCGCGCCGCGACACGGCCTCCCGCTCCGTGATCGAATGAAAATCGGCGGGCAAAGGGCCGGAGAAAGGGCACGGAACCACGGGCGCCATCTCCGCTTCGCCGAGGCCTGCGACCACCACCGTTCTGGACCTCTCGAACCTGCGAGAAACCCCTGCTCGAACTGTTCGAGCTGCTGCTGCTGCTGCTGCTGCTGCTGCCGCTAGTAGTAGTGTTGGTGTTGGACGCGGGGGCCGGTGACCGACCAAAATGGATTCCTCGTCGCACAAGCGAGACACAGCAGCCAGACCTGGCGGGCTGAAGCCCTGCATGCTTCGAGTGGCGACCGCGACCGCGAGTCCAGGGCGCGGGCCTTGTAGGAAGCGAAACGAGTGTCTGCAGCTGCACTGACAGCGCCCTGCTCTGCCAGCATCGCCGCGGCGGGAAGCTCCTCAGTTCCGCGGCGGGCGGCGAGGCGCTCTCAGGCGGCCTGGACCGGCCCGACTCAATCGCGCTCTCACAGGTCGCCTTCGCAAGCAATCGAGTCGAGTCGAGTGGAGTCGAGCGCGTGAGCAGCCGGAGCTTGCAGCCAGGCAGCCAGATCCCATACGCCGCGCCGCACGCACGTCGCGTCGCGCCGCCGGAGCAGCCGCTGCAGCCTCGGCAAGCAGCAGCCTGGCAGCCGCGTGCGAGGGAGAGGGCGAGGGAGCGAGGGAGCGAGGGAGCGAGGGAAGAAGAAGAAGAAGAAGAAGAAGAAGACGAACCAGGCACGGCGCGTGGCGCACGTGCGAGACTCTATACAGAGCGTGGCAACGCAACATCGCAAACGAAGGCGTGCGAGCAAGCAGCCTGGTGTGGCTTGACTTGGCCCACGTGCGAGCAAGAAATCAAGCTTGGACACGCTCGCATTTTGGGACGCCATTGAATGGGCGACTCTCACGATGGACGGTCAATATGGCCGCTCCACCAGCGGTCGCAGCGGTCGCACGATGAATCAGAACAAAACTCCGAGTACAGCGCGTCGGACGCGTCCCAAGAGTTGAAGCTCGTTGAGTCCGAGAGCATGGACGACGTGTTCAGAGTTGAGCAGCGGCCAAGCTTCGAGAATCGGCTAGGCCTCCACGGTAAGAACAGGCCCATCCGGCATGTCGATGAGGCAGCCCTTGCCATGGCAGCCCGCTCCCCTGCCAGCTTCGTCTTCATTGGCAAGGACCTCCGACACTCGGCCGCTCGTTCCAGCGTGTATCAGATTTCGAGCGGCCGACGTCTCATGCTCGATCGCGCGCGTCGCCTTGACAGCGAGGTCAATTCTGCGGCCGTGTCAGACTCTTTGGTCATGCAAATAAAGATTGTTCGCTATGACCCAGACGAGGCGTACTTGGTCAACATGTACGAGGTTGATAAAGAGTGCAACATTTCCTTAAATTTGCGCTCGGCAACGCGTCTCAAGCTCGAAAAGGGTCGCCATTGGGGCGAGGCGACCGCAGACTTGTTACACAGGTACTTTCCTGCGCTCGGCGACTTGACTGTCAGAGTGTTCGAAAACAAAGGTGCATCAGGACAACCGTTTCGCCTGCCCGGACGCAGGTCCCTCCGCAAAATATCAGAGTCCGACTCATTAGAGAGCATGGGAAGCTCGGAGAGCAGCGCCGACGGCACCTCTTCACCACGGCCTTCTTCACAACGCAACAAACGATTGGTCGAAACCGAGCAAGAAGAGGAAGAGAGCAAACGAGAAGATGATCAGGACTATGACCATGAGAGCGGCGCATTCGCAATGCGGAGCGAGAGTGATGACGATTTTCTCATCGAGGGTGAATCGGGTCTCAGCGAGGATGTACAAATTGCAATTCACCCTCCGACCGGCAAGTCAAACGAAATTATTGTCGAGCTTGGCCCTGCGGCTGTTGCGGCTCTCGGCTCGGAACACTTTATCAAGTGTACGTTTTATTGCCCGCGCATCGAGCGCGAGCGCCACTTCGTATGGCAATGGACCAAGGATGGCCACGTCGCGTCGACACTCAAGCACAGCGTTGGTTTCCAGATGAGCTCCGTCGCGGTTGCTCTCTCGCAAAACAATGATGACAGCGCCACGCTGCGTCTTGCAGGCCGGCCGACCTCGCTTCCATCCCGAGCCGTTCCCCCTTCATCGACCTTTATCTTTGATCTCGATGCGTCTGCGACCAATGGAATCATTCCCGTGACGGTGTTGCGGAACATGCTGCTTCACCGCTGGTTTTTCCCTCCTCGCATTGTCGACAAGCACATTTTACGTGACATTCCGCCAGACCTGGAAGGGATCGGGCCTAGCTGGATCGAGCGTGTGAATGCACGACTGCGCGAGCATATTCTCGAGGGCGATATTGACGATGTTGACGAGGACACTCGCGAGGCAATCCTTATTCTCTTTCCATTCGCGTGCAAGGTTGCACTCGAGACTCTTGGAGGCGGTTTCAGCGGCGCCAAGGTGTACCGATGCGTCAACACAAATTGGGATGGGTCTCAAGAAATTCCTTCTGTCGTCAAAGTCGATGATGCCGAGTCACTCGAAGACGAATTTCGACGCATGGTCGAAATCACGCCGCTTCTTGGAGAAAATGCACCACGCATCCTGGCGCGGGCCACACACAAGGACCTTAGCGCTCTTCGTATCGAGCTCTGTGGGGCAACCTGGTGTCTTCCCGGCGCTGGCGAGTACAACACTCATATCACAACCTTTCGCAAGCTTTTTAAGAGCGAGCTCTCCCGTCTAGCGAAAATCCCCACCTCGACAAACGCCCAAGCCTCCCCTGTTTCCCGCATTACACGTCGCCGCCGGGACAAAGTAGCTTCGACCACAGAGCTTCCCCACAAGCATTATCCGGGTGCGGAATACGGCTCCAAAATTACGCGGCAGAGTAGCGGGGATGGAAGCAGTTGCAGCAATGGGAGCAGACGCAGCCTCGACATTTCTGGAAACGATAGTCACGCGATGGGGGACTGTGTCCCGCATCCGGCAATTGGCCGGTGCCGCCTTGTGCCTCGTTCTGTCAGCGAGACGCTCGTGCAGCGACCCGGTTCGGCGCAAAGGGACCCGGCCGTGGCGAGTCGTCGACTTCTCATGCGGCAGCACTCGCGAAGTGCCGTCATGCAAGACTCTCATATGCAGACGCTTGTGCTCAAGAGGTCTTCGACTATGTCAACAGAGTCTGAGGTGACGCGTGGCACAGAGGATCAAAGCGTGGTGTTTGGGGAAATCGAGGCGGTTGTAGGCGAAGTATTTGGAACCATTCTTCGCGCTGGCGCCATCGACATGGCCACAGTTGAGCAAAAGTCTCTCTTTGACAAAGATGGGTACCCGCTCGCAGCCACGGTTCGTCGTCATGTGGTGGAACGTGAGCATGATGCCACGGCAGATCTATTCTTGGGCCCTCAGGCGCGATCTCTCGTTCAGAAGTGGACCGGTCTCGAGCGTATGGACGTTCGCGAGTACTTTGTTCATTTTCTCGATGTCTTACAAAGTTACGAGCTTGACACTACGGCACCAAAGCAGCGACTCATGGGCCACGTGCATGGCGATCTCAACGGTGCCAACATTCTTATTGATGGCGAGAGCATTGTGTGGCTCATCGACTTTGCTTTTTCGGGAATGCGCCCCGTCCTCATGGATCTCGTCAAACTCGAAAACACACTCCTCTTTGAGTATACGCCTCTTCAAACGGAAGCCAGCCCGGAGGGAATTGCTGTCGCTGAGTTTGCCAAGGTTGTCGAGGCCTTGGTCAGCAGCACAATTTCTGATCTCCCGCCTCTTGCGTCCCTGGCACCGGACTATCGGGCTCCAGGTCATTTGGCCCTCGATCAGCTGTGGAGCGTGCTGCGCCGCATCCGACAGCACGTTGTTGCCTTTTGCGAAAAGGACCCACGTCCAGAATATCTGCACGCAGGCAGACTATACTATGCGCTGAAAACACTCTCTTTTCGGGATCTTGGTGTGGAGCAAAAGAGGTTTGCGCTTGCGAGCGCACTTGGGCACGCAAGCAGGCTTGCGCACCTTCTTGCCCCTGGCATGCTTGGACCACAACGCGCGGTCACGGAATACACGACGGCGGATAAGACGGTTATTGAAGCACAGGTCTCGGCACATTTCAAGAGTCTGCAGCGGGAGCAGGTCAAACATCTCACCATGGTTGGCGCAAAAGATGCGCTTTTTGTGGACCCTGTGTCACGGAGCAGACTCTCTGTGCTGAAGCAATGTGTTAATCTCGAGATTGCGGAGCATCCTTTGGGCAGAGGCGACGAAACGGAGTCGAATACGGCCAAGTTCTCCATTATGGACGTCGCAAGCAAGATCGATGCACTGCTGGAAGCCTTCTCGGAAGCCGCGGACGAGCTTCCCATTCCTGGCATGGTCTGCCCAGGTGATATTCCCATGCTTTGTGCGCAAGATCAGGTGCGACTTTGCTACATGCAGCTCTCGCTGCGCACGCCTCTTGAGGATGCGCTGCAGATCACCCTCGAGCCTTTCGCAGCACTCACAACGAGTATGCAATACGTTCCTGCGCGGGATCTCTCGCGGCGACTTGTTTTCTCACTCGTCTATCTCGAAAGCAAGGTTTTTGCCGAGGCAAAGAACACCACATCTCAGGTCGACGGGACGACCAAAGAGACAAGCGCGGTGGCTTTACTCGGCGAAGCCACTGCCTCGGTGCTTCCCAATGTAAATGGAAAGCTTTTCCTGTCGCCACTGTGGTTGCGGCGAGCGGCGCTGACGCTATTTAACGAGGTTGACGCCCTCCATTACGGTCAGTACTATTCTCGACTTGCAGAATTACTTCCCTCTCAGCTACGCGTCGCGGAGTCGAGACTTCTCGTACTGCTGGGACCCCCGGCAAGCGGGAAAAGTGTTTTTATGCGTCAAGTTCTTGTCCACGGGACAATTTCGCAGAGTCACAGATCGTCATTGTGTCTTGTTCCGCTTCGCATTCGGTTGATTGATATTGGACGTCATGTGCACGAGCTGCAGCTTACAGCGGATGACGATCTGATTATGCTCTACCTTACACACCTTTATGGCGCCGCGTCCACGAAGTTGGCGTACTTTCGAAGCATCCTCTTTTCTGGGCGAGTCCTTCTCTTGCTCGATGGCTTTGACGAAGCTGGAACTTCGCGCGAGGTGATTGTGCAGTACCTGACGCGTTTCTTGCAGCGCAATCAGGACCTGCGCGTTATTGTCACGTCGCGCGAAACCGGTTTTGTCGAGTTTCAGGATCGTTTTCACGCCATAGGTTTCAAGGGTCTAAAGATGCAGCCCCTCTCGACGGCCATGACCCAAGATATTGTGTCGCGTCGCTTACATGATGGTGAGCAGGATCCCTTAAATCTTCAACTGCAGCGACAGATTCAAGCCGCAGAATTTCGAGGCATCGCCCACAATCCTCTCATGCTCAGTCTCTTGGTGCACGTGCTCAAGTCCCACAACGAGGCTTCTGCGTCTTCGGTGCGCCGGCTTTCTGGGCAGCTCACACCGATCGAGAGTACGAAGGCCCTTCCTGTGGCTCGTGAGGGAGCGCCAATGCTCCGTTCCCAGCTCTACGCCTTGGCTGTGGACCAGATGCTTCATCATGGCGATCCAAAGTACAAACGACATCGCAGTCGCGAGGACAAGGCGATTGGGCGGGACCTTGGACTTCTGCAGGACCCCTTGGCGCGGAGTATTCTTTGCAACGTGGCCCTCTTGGTCCACAGCCGTCGGTATATCGAGGTTGGACTCGATGACTTTGGCGCGGTTGTTGTGGCTCTTTCGACGCAGGGTCTCGGCGTCGAGGATGACGAACGCGCCCGCATCTCCAAAAGGCTTGTGACCGTGAACAATGGACTGCAACGAAGTATTCAGCGTAACTTGGTGCCGCTCTTTGAGCTTCGAGAATCGCAGACGCGCAATTCGGCGCGCAGTCGAGAGTCTCAAGCCTTCTCGCGTACTCTGATCTTCACTCATCTTTCGCTTCAAGAGCACTTGGCCGCGGAATGCATTGCTGAGCGGCTCGCGCTTTGTCATGGCATGAATGACACTGAGGGCTTTTTGCATGTGTGCAGCGCGTACTTTGGAGGACATCTTTTGGAGGATACCTGGTGGCATGACGTGTTTCTGAGCACATGCGAGATTCTGAGCTTGTCCAGTGAGGGGGCCTTGCACCATTTGCTTAGGGCGCTCTTTGTAACGGAGCAGGTCTCGCGACATATGCAAGCCACGCTCATCGCGCTCAAGCAAGTATGGATGACCACTGCGAAGCAGGGTAACGTGCCGGCTCTGGTGGGTCTCTTGAAGCAGCGAGCAGATATCAACGCTTCTTACGTGGATCCGAGCCTCGAAGGCGGCGAGACGTTTGACTTGGTCTTTGTCGTTGATCAGTACCAGAACACGTGTCTGCATCACGCAGCTGAGAACAATCGGCTTGTTTACGTTGACGAATTGGGCGTGAATGTCAGTTTTGCAGACATTTCTAGGCTGCGTTCGACGAGCAATTTTCAATCCTGGAAGCCCAGCAGCACGGCATCGTGCAACAACAATCTGGAAATGCATCGCAAGCTGGTGCGTACGCCGGGCGATGAAGACGTTGACGAGGAAGACCCGAAGACGGTTCCAGAGATCGTGAAAGCCATCAAGGCTCAGGACGGCGATGCGGCTTGTGCACTTTTGGCAGAAAATTCGACGGTTTTTGCGGCGAGTGGATCGACAGGCATGACTGCGACAATGTGGGCGTGCGTGATGAACATGCCTGAAGTGCTGGAAAGGCTGCTTGAGGCAGACAAGGAGCGTGAGTTCATGACTGTTTGCTCTCGTAAAGGAAACACGTGTCTGGCCTTTGCCGTGGAGCATAATGCACGCGAGTGCGTCGGTCAGCTCCTGGCGCGAGGGATGTCGCCCACGTGGCGAAGCCGAAACAAGGACACACTTTTGCTCATCGCCACTTCGTTTGGCTTCAATGAAGTTGCAGCGCAGCTGATTGAGTTTGGGGCCATGTCTGGCGAGGCGATTGTGGTCTCTGCTCTCCAGGGCCGTGACGGCTTTGTGCAAAAGCTGCTGGAGATTTGTGGCGACGACGCTGCTCATCTTGTGAACCATGTCGTCAATATTGGGGTGAACCCGCTTGCCGCTGCCTGCGTTGCGGGTCATCAGAGTACGATCGCGCTGCTCTTGGCCATGGGCGCCGACGTGAATCATCCCATCAACGTACAAATGGGTACTTGCGCTTTGCATGTCGCGATGCAAAAGTGCAATTTCGAATGTATTGATCTTTTGGTGAGCAATGGAGCCAATGTGAATCTTGCGAGCCCTGCGGAGAGCGCTGCAGTTCCAGGGCAGACGGCTTTGAGCCTCGCTCTCAGTATGAGTGACCCGAATGCGGAAAGCAACGAATTTGTGAGCTATTTGCGCACCCACGGTGCCAAGACATGGGAGGAGATGACGCCTCAAGAGCAGGATGAAAATACGCGCTCCTGGTATGCGATTTTTGGACCCGCCAAGTAAAATGAAGAATTTTTGAATAGTATACTTTGGTGGCATTTGATCTGCGGTGGCCCCTGGGCTCGGCTCGATGAGCAAGCAGCAAGCTAGGCTCTTTATTCTGGCTGCACTTGGCTAGCTAGCCGGTTGACTGGCTAATTGGCTGCCAATTCTGCTATTCTTTTTCGTTTTGGTGAGATGCGTTCTCGCGTGCCAATCTCTGAAATAAAGGAAATGCACTTGCCAGGGTTGGTTGGTTGGTTGGTAATGCAGAGATTGTGACAGAAAACATCTTTGATAATGATAATCATGTTCGAGTTTATTCAGAGTTGACGGCGCGGATGGCCTCGTTGAGACGATCGACGGCACGCGGCGTGTGGTAGGGGCCAAAGCCGACGCGAACAAAGTTTTTGCGGAGGTCGATGTCAATGTTGTGGTTCTCGCTGAGCTGGGCAACAACCTTGGCGGCCACCTCGGCGTTGTCCTGACGGAAGACGAGAGTGTGACTCTGCGTGGCCGGGTCATTGGCGATGCTAACGAGACGAGCCTTGGAAAAGGGCTTGTCGGCGGCTTCCTCGGAAGCGACGCCGTCCTTGAGGAAGGACGCTTGGGCCTTGAGAACGGCATCATGCATGAAGGGGACGGTGATGCGCTGCTCGCGCCACATGCGCATGACATGGACAAAGACGACGAGGCAAGGCAAGAAGGAAGGCGTACCGCCGAGGAGGGAGAATCCCTCGCAAAAGTTGGCCTCGGAGCCCATCTTGATGCCGTCGCTGCCGTTGCCGAGGACCGAGGGGTCCGCGAGCCAGCCAGTGAAGAGTGGGCGCGGGACGCTGCGCTTGGGCGGGAGGGCAATGAAGCAGGCGTTGGAGGAGGATCCGACGTGCTTGAGCATGCCGGCAACGTAGTGGAAGCGGGTCGTTTCAGCGCCACTGAGGTCCGTGGGCAGGGCACCAAAGCCGTGGTAGCCGTCAACAATGACGAGCGAGTCCTTGTTGGCCGGCGACTTGTCGAGCGCGGCGGCAGCACGGTGCGAAAAGGCAGCAACATCCGGGAGGAGCGTCTGCTGCTGCAGGTAGGTGCACTGCGAGACGTAGACGAGATCAACGACAGGGGTGGCCTCGATGGTCTCGATGATGCGCGCCTCAAGCGTGTCGCGGGGCTCAATGGGGACGGTGATGACCTTGAAGTGCTCCTCGCCGAGCTCGCGCATGCGGTTCATCTGGCGGGTCATGGAGTAGAACTCGTTGTCCGTGGTGATGACGACCTCGGGGCGCTTTTCGAGGAGAGCCTTTTCAAGGCGCTGCGAGAGCAGGCGAGAGACGACCTCGTGGGAATTGTGGCCGAACTCGATCGGGTGCGAGCTCTCGAGGCGCAGAATCTCGCGAACAAAGGTGCTGGCCTCCGGCATGATCTGGCCAAAGAGGATGCCCCAGCAGTGGTTGCCCTCGACATGGTAAAGTCGGTAGAGCTCCTTGAGGCCCGCGTAGAGAGCGCGAGGCGGGATGTCGCCCCAGGCGTGGTCAAGGAAGGCAAGTTTGCGATCCTCCGAGGTGCCAAAGCTGCGGGGCACGCCGGTCGTGCTGTAGAGCGCTCCGAGACGATCATCGACGACGACGGAGGTTTCGCTGTCGCTGGCCGGGTTAGGCGAAGAGGTGCGCGACGGCGAGGAGCCGCGGTTCTCCTCGATGGCGTACATGATGCGGCCCTTGAGGTGCGCCAGGCGCTCGTCGGTAATCCGGCCAAGCTCGGAGCGTGCGTGGTCGAGCACGGGGAAGACGGGCTTTTCAAAGGTCTTCTTCAGTGCCATGACGCTCATCTTCATGGTGCCCTTGGCGGCGCTGCCGATGACGTTGGTCGCGAGAATAAAGTGCTTTTGGTAAAAGCCGCCAATGAGCGCAGACTCGACGATCTCGAGGGACTTGATGTATTCATAAATAGCGGGCTGGCGCTCGGGATGAGCGTAGAGCTCGAGAAGGGCATCTTGCACGTTTTCGTCTTCCTGTGGGTTCTCTGCGTCGACGGCCGTTGCGTCGACGAGGCGGTCCAAGACGGGCTGCATGAGCTCTTCGACGCGCTTGCGGAACTGCTTGACCTGCGTGCTGCCAGCGCCAGAGGTTCCCTCGATCTCCACCTTGAGCTCGAGGTAGTCGCGGAGGACCATGCTGGTGAGCATCATGACATGGGCGCCGAGGTACTCAAAGGTAGAGGCGGCGACGCGCACGCAGGCTGCGGCGTTGCAAAAGTGGCCATTACGCTTGATGTGGTTCTGGGCGGAGCTAATGCGGTCCAGGAGCACAAATGCCCAGCACTCGGTGCCGAGGTGAATGGCACGAAAGAAGAAGTCCTCCTTGTGCTGGTACTCTTGGTCGGTGAGCAGGCTTGCGACGTGCGCGGAGCGAACCATTTCCTCGTACGCGAGGTACTTGCGGCCGTAGGGCACGGCATAGGGCGACAGACCGACAAGCTCGCGCAGTGCAGAGAGTTGTTCCTCGACACCAACGCCGACGGACCAGTCGCCGAAGCAGGTCGTGAAGGCGCCGGTGATGTTGCGGACGATTTTACGCAGAGACTGGGCCTCGTGCGCGTCCTGGTCTCCGTCCTTCTTGACCCGTTCAACGGCTTCAATGACGAGCTTGAGAGCGGAGGACTGGCGCGAGCGGTCGATGTTGGTGTCGGCGGCGGTGGGTGGACCGTCCTCAATGGGGAAGCGCTGCAAGAGGGATCCGATGGGCTGCGGCGGAGCGTCGGTTTCCAGGCGCTCTTCCTCGAGCTCGCCGTCGATGACCTCGGCAAGGAGCTGGAACTGGCGCTCAATATCGGCAGCGATCATTTCGATGCGCGGCCGCTTGACGACGTACGGGCGGTCATCGTTGATGAAGTGCGCGAGGAGCACGAGGGCGAGCTCCACGCCCTGCATACCGGCCGTGAAGCAAGGCTCGAGGCGCGCGTTCTTGGTCAGGGGCGCATTCCAGCTGTCCCTGAGGCCGTGGAGGAACACATAGTCTTCGTACAGGTCGCGGATGCGTGCCTCGCGCTTGGCCTTGGTCGCCGCCACCTTGGCCGCGACCTCCTCCTTGCTCTTCACCGCCGGCTGCTGCTGCTGCTGCTGCTGCTGCTCCATCTTTGCGCGTTGCGTGTCTTTGATTCGCGTTCGCTTTGCTTTTGGTTTTGGTTTTGGTTTTGGGTTTCGGGTTTGCTTTCGCTTCGTCGCGGGTTTGTTTGCGGCGCGCCTTGGGCTGTGCTGCTCGCGCCCAGGCCTGGCTGCTCGCGCGCAGGCCTGCTCACTCTTCCTACTAGGACCACTCTAGTAGGGGAGAGTGAGCGGGCAAGTGCGTCCTTCGCTTCGCGTCCATTCCCGCCAGGCAGGCAGGTAGGCAGGCAGCCAGTCTGGGGCGGCGAAGAAAAGTGCAGGAGAAAGGTCCCGCGCGACTCCATCTTGCCATGCCTGGGACCGTCCGGCACAAATGCGCCACCGAGGCGGAGCTGCAGCTTCCGCTGTGGGGGCCGCCTGGGTCCAATCGAGTTGTGGCCAGAAGAGACGAGACGCAGACGCAGACGACTTGAAGCAGTAGCAGCTCATGCCAGCAGCCAGCAGTGGCAGCTGGCTAGGCAGACTCGCGAGAATGCCAAGGCCTCGCGCCCTGCCGCCCTCGCTCCTGCCGGCGAGCGGTGGCGGCTGGCGGCGGTGCAAACGGCTGGCGACCAACTGCAAGCAGCAGCAGGAAGCAGCAGCAGCGGGCGGGGCAGGAAGAAGCGAAATACTCATGGTTGGCAACGACCGCCACAAGCCCCAAAGGCGCGCGCGAGAGACTTGTGCAGCGCGACGCCAAGCGCGCGAAGATTGCCGCCGCGACGCGACCTGGAGCGCAGAGCTCGCGTTGCCTGCCCAGCCTGCGCAGTCGCCAGGCCTGCCGCTGCGACGACGCGAGGCGATGGGTTGTGGACGGATGGTGTGGATGGATGGATGTGAATGGGATGAATGGGCAATGGCGGATGGAGCGCCAGCTCTGCGGAGAAGGTGCAGATGCCGGGGACAGGCTTGCGTTCAGAGCGGAGAAGTTGTGCTGAGACGCGGCAAGCGCGCGAAGATTGCGGCGCGGCGTCCGGGAGTGGCGGCCGCGCCGCGTGGCGGTGCACACGCGGAGCTCGTGGGACTTGTGCTGGAGGGGGCGAAGCGCGCGAAGATTGGGCGCGCCGAGGACGCACGCATCGAGGTGGAAGCGCGCGAGCTCCCATGCTTGGCGACCCGCGCCACAAGGGAGGAGCCGACGGTGCGAGGTGTTGTCGCGACAGCACATGCAGCTGCTTCTCGGAAGGTTCAGCAGCGCAACGAGATCCCATGCTTGGCCACGCGCGGCACAAGTGGGACAAAAAGGTAGAATGTCGCTGCTCGCAACCCCGGCGGCTGCGGCCCAAACCAAGCAGCGACAGCGACATTAACAAAATGATTTCTGGCCTGGCTGTTCGCGACGCACGATGATCCGGCGCTCCGTGCGCACCATTTTTCGGCGCTCTGCCGCTGGGTAGTCAACGCCGGGATCCGCTATGCTCAGTAAAAAGGGGGACGGACACGCCGAACTGGGTGACGGTACTCATCGCGGCACCAACAAGATTACTCGGGCCACTGGCAAAAGGTCAGCGACCATGCCGATCGGCCGGGAGACCAGGTAAACAACACGTGTCAAACGTTGCCTACCCAAGTTGCGCTCTACCACGTGAGAAGAACGTAGTATCTGGTCGTGCTCACAACGAAGCCAATTGACGAAGTGGACTCAAACGACCTGACTGCTCCCCTTTTAGAAGGGCTGAGAACCTGTTTGTGTGAGATCCTCCGAGTCGAAAATATGGGTCGTCCATCGACTATGCTTAGAATTAGGATCGAAACGAATGTGCGAAGAAGCTCATGACGCATACGCAGAAAAGGAGCTGAGCGCGAAGCAGATTAATACACATCTGTGCAATGTAGATGCGCAAAGCAAGCTGAAGTGAAAGGTCTAGCGAAGTCTACGCCATGCAAATTGCAAGTATGGTTGGCTCGGCTTTCATTTTTGGTCCTGAAATGGTTCTGATCGGGGTATGCGACTCGAAATGAATCAGGATCCGGAGTTCAGATGGATGTCTCAGGCACTGGCGACGGCGGCGACGGATGACAACAGCTGCAACACGGAAACGGCCACAAATGCACCAGCCACAGGACCCACGATAAGCGCCAGCGGCACAGCCGACGACTCGCTGACGTTGCTCACCTGGAGCGTCGCAGACTTGTTTCCGTGTTTGCCGCTGTCGTCATCCGTCGCCGCCGTCGCGCGGCCAAGACCGAGGCCGACGAGAACGCCAAAGACGCCGTTGTTGCCAGTGCCTGAGACTTTCATCCGGGTTCTGGGTTATGATTCACATCAATTTGAGTCGCATACCCCGATCAGAACCATTTCAGGACCAAAAATGAAAGCCGAGCCAACCATACTTGCAACTTGCATGGCGTAGACTTCGCTAGACCTTTCACTTCAGCTTGCTTTGCGCATCTACATTGCACAGATATGCATTAATCTGCTTCGCGCTCAGCTCCGATTCTGCGTATGCGTCATGAGCTTCTTCGCACATTCGTTTCGATCCTAATTTTAAGCATAATCGATGGACGACCCATATTTTCGACTCGGAGGATCTCACACAAACAGGTTCTCAGCCCTTCTAAAAGGGGGGCAGTCAGGTCGTTTGAGTCCACTTCGTCACTTGCTTTCGTTGTGAGCACGACCAGACACTACGTTCCTCTCACGTGGTAGAGCGCAGCTTGGGTATAGGCAAAGTTCGACACGTGTTGCGCAGGACTGTGCGAGTGAGAGGGCGGCCGCCGGCGCCGTGCGACGCGCGCGCCACGCTCAGCTGGCAAGCTGTCAACACACACGCGTGCACGCTCTCACTCGAACGAACGAGCGAGCGAACGATGGATTCCAACTGACCAGGCCCAGCGCTGCCACCACGGCGAGCGACGTGGCAGCACGCGACAAGCGCAAGCCGCTTGCGTGGGACTCTCTTCGCTGCCGCTGCTCGAGCCGCACGCGCCTTCCTTTCGGCCCTCTTGGCCGTTTGTTCACTTGCAAGGACCAATGGTTCACTTTGCAGCGCGCGGATAGAACACTTGGCTGGCTTGGATCCGAGTCTTGGCACACGCACATCAACAGCAACCAGCACGCAGCGCTGCAAGCTAGCCCCTGGTGCCCGAGTCATTTGAGTGGTGGCTCACGGGGCAGCCTTGCCAGACCTGCGGCCGAGAGAAGGATCAAGCGTTAATGCTTGCTTGGCTCTGCTCCAAAAGGATGTGCTCATCATTGCTACCGCCACCATGATTTTGACCCTTCGTGGGAGGGAACAAAGTGCGTGTGCTCGACTCGCAGCTGGAGCTGGTCCTCGCCCAACGCTCTCGTCAAACCAATGATGCTCTCGCCGGAACACCTCTCTTGCTGCTGTCGCGTTGGAGCGAGGGAGGAATCAATCCCAGCGACGAGAGCAGCTGCAGCACGCAGCAGTTGCAGACGCCTGCCATGAACGCACTGCAAGCTGCAGCAGCTGGACTGCCGGACCAGCCAGGCGCAGCTACAGGCGCCTCCTCCTTCTCTCTCCCTCGGCATACACTAATGCGCACTCGCCAGCGAGGGAAAAAGTGGAAAATAGAGGCGAGGGGTACGCAACTCGCGCGCGCGCGCGAACTCATCATCATGCCCGGGTCAGGCGAGCCTAGGCAGACCGGCGCATGAGAAGGTATAGCACTGCAGACCCGCAACAGACGCACGCCCTCGCTGCCGGCCCGGAAGCCAGCAAGAGCTCAAGTTGACCAGGTCCTCTTCAAGCAAGAACGGCGTGGTCGCGATGATGCTTCGGCATTTGGTGCTCCTGGTGGTCCTCTTTTGTACCTCAGCCGTGACGAGGGGCGCAACCTGCACCTGCACCCCTTTCGCTTGTTCGAACCGGTCGATTCGTGCTTACTGCACCAACAAATTGGAGAAGACGAGGATCGCAACACTGACGTTTTCGAGCCTCCCCTTTCCTCCTTGACCTCGCTCACGTACCTGTAAGTTTTCTTCGTTGCAGAGTGCTGACGAAGTTTACTAATCAATCCTGTCTGTAATCGTAGCAATCTGGTACACAATGGGCTGACGGCTATTTCTAAATCTGCTGGCCAGCTGACAAATCTTAAGTCACTGTACGTGCATCAAGATCGTCGATGTGGCGAGACCTTACTAAGAAAATGGCAACTAATGTTTGCTGTACGAGAAATACCTTGTTGCAGATACATTCACGACAACAAGCTCACGGAATTGCCCTCTTCGATCGGGACTTTGACAAAGTTGACATACTTGTACGTTTATTCGGCCAAAGCTGCCCATGCTCCTTGTATGCAAAAAAGGTGGCACTGACAACTTGAACGCGAGCAAAAACAGAACTCTCTGGTCCAATCAGCTCACGTCCCTCCCCGAGAGCATTTCGGGACTTGTCGAACTTGCCGAATTGTAAGTCAGATGATGTTATCGAACGGTTGGCGAGACATACAAGAGCTGCCACTAACATCCGCTTCTCGAAAAATACCTTGTTGCAGAGATTTCTCTCACAACAACCTCACCGGATTGCCCTCTTCGATTGGGGCTATGACCAATCTGACTCACTTGTACGTGAAAGTTGCCGAAGCTGGCGGTGCTCCTCGAACATTAGAAACATGACCCTCACGCTTGAACGTGAGCAAAACAGACATTTCTACGGCAACAAGCTCACGTCCCTCCCCGAGAGCATTTCAGGACTTTCCGAACTTACCAGCCTGTAAGTCAGATGATGTTACCGAATGGTCGGAGAGACCTAAAGGAGTTGCCACTAACACTCGCTTTTCCAAAAATACCGAATTGAAGATCTCTCTTTCAGAACAAGCTCACGGAGTTGCCCTCTTCGTTTGGATCTCTGCCCAAGCTGGCATACTTGTACGTGAAAGTGTCCAAAGCCGGCGATGCTTTTCAACTGGAATTTTTTTGGAAAAATAATCTCACGAGCACAAGCACAACAGGGTGGGCGAGACATAAAAGAGTTGCCACTAACATTCGCCTTTTTTTCTTAAATTGCATCATTGCAGGGACGTAGATAAGAACAAGCTCACGGAGTTGCCCTCTTCGATTGGGGCTTTGACCCATATGACTTCGTTGTACGTGAAAGTGGCCAGAGCTGGCCGTAATCTTTAAATGACAGAAAGGTGACCTCTTACATTTGAACGCGAGCAAAAACAGATTTCTCTCGGACAATCGGCTCACGTCCCTCCCCCAGAACATTTCTGGACTTTCCGAACTTACCAGCCTGTAAGTCAAATGACGTTATCAAAATGGCGAGATAGAATAATAGTACACGAGCGAACCGCTGGAAACGAACTAACACTCCGGTTTCTGCTATAGATACGTGTCTAACAACACTCTCACCTCCCTTCCCGAAAGTTTGTCCGCACTCACAAAGCTCAATAGACTGTAAGTTCAACGCACTCACTCATCAGAGCCAGAGACCAAGCCTACTCACAATCAATCGAACAGAAATCTCGACGACACAGATCTTACGACGCTTCCTCAAGCGATCACTAGCTTGACAAGTCTGACCTACTTGTAAGTCCTTCGCGAGATATTAGCGGTGCAAGAAAGCTCACACGATTTCGATTCGCAGAAGGATTTTCAACGTTCCTCTCTGCGGGCCACAGCCAGTTCTTCCTGACTCCCTCAACAATTATTACAGGCCCTATGAAGGAACAGGAGAATTCCGCTCGTGTCAAACGCCGTCCCCTACGGCCGAGGAGTCGTTAGATTCGGTGGCGCTTATCGTGGGTCCTTTGGTTGGTGCGTTATTGGCCGTCTCCGTGTTTGCCGCTGTCGTCCTTCGTCGCCGCGATCGCGCGACCAAGACTGAGGCCAACGCAGTCCCCAACGCAGTCCCTTACGCCGTCCCCTACGCACCAGACGTAGGCCCCTACTCACCAGAAGCAGTCCCCACCGCGGTTCCCTACGGCCGAGCTGACAGCGACGAACGAGTGCCACCAATGTGATACCGACGAGTCGTCCGTCGGCAACGCCGCTGGCGCGTTTCGTGGGTCCTCGGTTTGGTGCGTTTGTGGCCGTCTCCGTGTTTGCCGCTGTCTTCAATCGCCGCCGCCCTCGCGAGGCCAAGATCGAGGCCAACGAGAACGCCATCGTCGCCGTTGTTGCCAGAGCCTAGATTCAGAGTCCAGGTCATGATTCTCTCCCATGCATCACCAGCATGGATGAACTCGAAGAGACTATCGATGCTTTTAAAAGCAAGAAAATGCTGAAAGTGATGTTCAATTCCACCTTCAATTGCATCTCCAAAACCAACCAACATCTAGTTACTTCACCTTCGGAGTTCTGATTCAACCTCGTGCTCAGGAACGTCAACTCGAAGTCCCCATGATGAGTCCTCTTCTGATGAGGCGCCCTTGTTGAAGAGATACCCGGCGGGGTAAAAGGCCTCGCGACCTGAAGTGCGCTTCTGATTCAGAGAATAATGAGTCCTGTGCATTGATTACGCCTGCATGAGTTCTCTTTCTTCTTGCACCAGCAAACCATTTCGTTGACCCGTGTTAAAGGCTTGCATGTGCAGGTGAACGGTCCATATTGGCTCGCGCCTCCGGCGCGGCTGGTCCCGGAATAAACGAAAGGTCTAAATGGCGGATAGGAGACGCGACCGTGCAAAAAACACCCTTCTTGTCCAAATTTCGTGTCCAAATTGTCCAGATTTTCATGTCCAAGATGGGCACAAACCAGGGCGCGCCCCCGGAATAAAGACCTTGCAAAATCGCACTTCAGAAATCTAATCTAGGGCCCAGCTTTCTCCACATTGCCTCTTCTGGCCTTGAACATCAAGATTCGTGCTACCTTAGTCCCGATACTTACGCTCTGAATGTAGACAAACTGTGTTGGCGCTGCGTTCAACGCACCAGCTCGTGCCGGCCTCTTCGTCATGACATTTTGTCAGCGCATCGCAAGAATGACAGCAAGTGACAAGCGAGAATAAGGTCACGTGATGTGCACGCACGGATTGCGTGACGCCAAGATCATACAGGTTGCACATCGTTGCTGGTATGTTTCTACAAGCTCGAGTGCTGTGGCGATCGTCGGCGTGCGAAAAGATACGCATTTCTTCGAGCCAGTCAACGATGAGAACCAGCGAGCACTCTCGCATTTAAGATCTGACCTTGGCCATTCGGCCACGATCAGCCTCAAGCTACCTTCTCTGCCAAAGTACTGTCTCTTTGATCATCATTGAAGGCTGCTTCAAGAAGCTTGCCAATGCTGCTGAGGCGTCTCAGCTCCAGACTCTCACAAGACAAACAAGCAGCACCCGTGCTCGTCGCGTTGTCTTCTCGGGCCTTTTTTCACAAATCACGCGCGTGTCTCAACGCAGCAAGCCAGGCTTGCTTGGCCCGAGAGAAGGATCAAGGGTAAATTCTTGCTTGTCCCTGCTCCAGAGGATGTGCGCATCATCGCCGCAGCCAATCATGATTTTGACCCTTCATGGGAAAGAACAAAGTGCGCTGTGCTCAACTCGCAGCTGGTCCTCGCCCAACGCTCTCGTCAAATCAATGATGCTCTCGCCGGAATACCTCTTTTACTGCTGTCGCATTGGCCTCAGGAGCAAACTTTGACTGCCTAAGCGACAATCCGCGGTTCAAAAAGTAAGAAGATGATGATGACGAATTCGCCGTCTTCACATAGACTGTTTATAAAGGCCTCGCCGCGTCCCCATCCCCCCCTCCCCCCCAAACCTGCTCTGTTCGTTTCTCGTGCGCCGCAGCAGCCAGCGCAGCGGCCAATCTCGTCGGGCGCAGCTGTCGGCTCCGGGCTGGGCTGGTCTGGCGACAACCTCGCGGCCTTCGAGGCAAACACAGCCCGAGCGAGAACAGTCAGGAACCAGACCCTCGAGCGCGTGCACGAGCCAGCGCGAGGCCCAGCAGCAGCAGCTGCGAACGAGCGGCCATGGCGGGGGACGGAGGAATCCGCCAGACACCGGCACTGCGGCCGCGACGTCCAGCGAGCAGCAGCAGCAGTTGCAGTCGCCGAAAACGCACTGCAAGCAGCAGCAGCAGCAGCAGCAGCTCGGGCCAGCCGTGGCGCCTTCTCCTCTCCCTTGCACTGATGCACTCGCGGGAATTTCGTGCTCTCAGCGACGCTCAGCATGAAGAAGAGACAGGCGGGGTGTACCCAGCGGTATCGTAGGGAGGCAGATCAGGCGCACGAAACAAACCATAATCGTAACGTCACGTCACGAGGGTCCAAGCCCTCAAGAAGGGGCCCTCTTCCGGCCCAAGGGTGGGTCGGCGCCCCGGCCTGATCTCTACTGATTGAAGGCTACATAATCATTGACGCCACGTCTCAGAGTCAGAGTCAGGCGAGCCGGGATAGACCTGCGAAGAAGAAGGTACGGCAGCAGAGCCGTAACAGACGTCCACCGCCCTCACTGTCGGCCCGGAAGCCAGCAAAAGCTCATGATTGGTCCTCTTCGTTCGAGGAGGAAGAACGGCGTGGTCGCGATGATGCTTCGGCATCTTCTGCTCTTGATGGTCCTTCTTTGTGCCTCAGTCTTGACGAGTGGCGCAACCTGCACCTGCACCCCTTTCGCTTGTTCGAACTGGTCGATTGAGGCTGACTGCGCCGCCCGCATTGCCAAAGGCGAGGATTCCAACACTGACGTCTTTCAGCCTCCACTTTCCACGTTGACCTCGCTCACGTCCCTGTAAGATTTTCTTCGTTGCAGAGTACTGGCAAGAGAAACTAATCATTCCGTCTATAATCGTAGCGATCTGGGGTCCAACAGACTGACGGCTATCTCTGAATCTGTTGACCAATTGACAAATCTTGAGCGTCTGTACGTGCATCAAGATCATCGATGTAGCGAGACCGAAAAGAGCTGCCATTAACATTCGCTTTCGGACAATCATTCCACTGTAGATATCTCTATGACAACAGGCTCAAAGAACTGCCCTCCTCGGTTTGGGCTTTGACTGAGCTTGGAAGATTGTACGCTAAAGTGATCAAATTGGCCGTGGTCCTTGATTTAAAGGTACTGGAAAGATGCCGCTTATACTTTAATGCGAGCAAAAACAGGTCCTCCTATAGCAACCAGCTCGCGTCCCTCCCCGAGAGTATTTCGGGACTTTCCGAACCTTCCGATCTGTAAGTCAGATGATGTCATCGAATAATTGATGAGACCTTGAAGAGTTGTCACTAACATTCGCGTTTCGAAACTTACCTGATTGCAGATCTCTCTCTTGCAACAACCTCACGGAATTGCCCTCTTCGATTGGGGCTTTGACCAAGCTGAATACTTTGTATGTGAAAGTGATTGAAGCGGGTTGTTCGCTCAGAATATCAGAAAGATGACTCTTTCATTTGAACGCGAGCAAAATAGATCTCTTTACAGCAACCTTCTCACGTCCCTCCCCGATAGCATTTCGGGGCTTTCCGAGCTTACTTACTTGTAGGTTGGATGATGTCACCGAAACGGCGAGGAAGCCATGGATTATACGAGCGAACCGCTGAAAAGGAACTAACACTTCGTTTTCTGTTATAGACTCATGAACAGCAACCCTCTCAAAACCCTTCCCGAAAGTCTGTCCGCACTCACAAAGCTCGGGCTCCTGTACGTTCAACTCATTCGCTCATCCGTATTAGAGACCAAGCGTACTCACAACTATTCGAATAGGGACCTCTCCGACACAGATATTACGAAGCTTCCTCAGGCGGTCAGTAACATGACAAGTCTGACCTTGCTGTAAGTCCTTCGCGAGATATTAGCGGAGCAAGAGAGCTTACACGATTCCAATGCGCAGCTACATCGATGACGTTTCTCTCTGCGGGCCACAGCCAATTCTACCTGCTTCTCTCGCCTTCAGGCCGTATGCAGGAACAGGGGAATTCGGTGCGTGTGAGGCTACGCCGCTGCCTGTGGCGCTTATTGTGGGTCCTATCGTTGGTGCGTTTTTGGCCGTCTCCGTGTTTGCCGCTGTCGTCATCCGTCGCCGCCGTCGCGCAGCCAAGACCGAAGCCAAGACCGATGCCAACGTAGAGCCCAACGCAGTCCCTTACGCAGTTCCCTACGCACCAAACGCAGCCTGCTACTCACCAGACGCAGTCCCCACCGCGGTTTCCTACGGCCGAGCTGACAGCGATAAACGAGTGCCACCAATGTGATACCGACGAGTCGTCCGTCGGCAACGCCGCTGGCGCGTTTCGTGGGTCCTCGGTTTGGTGCGTTTGTGGCCGTCTCCGTGTTTGCCGCTGTCTTCAATCGCCGCCGCCCTCGCGAGGCCAAGATCAAGGCCAGCGTGAATGCCAAAGTCGCCGTTGTTGCCAGAGCCTGAGACATCCGGCGTTCGGGTCATGATTCTATCGCATGCATCACCAACATGGATGAGCTCGAAGAGATTACCAATGATATCGACCAATCAGTGGAAAAAGAAGCTGAAAGTGATGTTCAATTGCACATCTCCAAAACCAACCAAAAACTAGTTCAAATCCTAATGCAAGATTTACTTCAGCTCCGGAGTTCTGATTCACTGTCAATCTCGTGCTCAGGAACGGCAACTCGAAGCCACAAAAGTATGAAGTTCAACGAGTACATCTTCAATTGCAGCCACCACATCAGCATTAATTAGGCATGGTTCAGGTTCTAATTCAACATCCACCTCACTCAGCTTCGGAGTTCCGATGCAACCTCGTGCCCGGGATCCTCAACTCGACGTGACCGTGACGACTCGGGAGTCTTTTCTCGAGAAAACCGGAGAAAACATGAAGAAAACCCAAGGAGAAAGGCTTTGGTTTTTTTCCCGCGGCGCGTCCTGCTGCCTACGAGGCAGAATGAAGAAAGCATAGAGAAGCGCGACTCGCAGCGCGGACGAGGAAGCGCAGAGCGTGGTAGGCGCCGGGGCGTAGCGTAGCGCAGCGCAGCGCAGCGCAGCGCAGCGCAGCGCAGCGCAGCGCAGCGAAGCGCGCGTCGCTGCTTTTGCGGCCCCGGCCCACGACACAGAGCGGAGCGGCGGCCCGCTGCAAGGAGCGGGCTGCGAACGGCACGCTGCACTCCGTCGACGTGCGGGCCTTATTCACTTGCGCCGAGGCCCGCCCGCAAGGCCTTGCGGCAAGCCGTCAACGCCTGTCCACTGTTCGTGGGCTAGTTCTTGCTCGCGCTCTCCGTGCGGCTCTTCGATCGTGTGGCAAGCGTTAACTTTGCAAGATGGGGCCGTCACCTTATCCCAAGGACCTCGAGAGCGACAACGAGCAGGTCAACACCGAGACCCCTGCGAATCCCACGCAAAACGCGAACACGGAGAACTCAGACCATGCCGATGTCGGGCGCATTGCTCGGGAAATAATAAAGGCCCTTGATACCAAAAGCGAGGATGGAGTTCAAGTCGAAGCCCTGGTCAAGGCGAAGGGCTTTCGTGCGGACGTGGCAAAACGAACCGTGCGTCTCCTCGAGGAGCTGGGCCTCATCAAGATCTCGGACACAGACGCTCTCGCAACAAGTGACGACCTCCCTATTGTACACCTTGAGTCGTCATTCGGACGAGACCCCAGCGCTTCATCTGCCGAGGCTTCGTCCAGTAACCTTGACGCTGCACGAGGCCTTCTTATGATATTAGCGATGCG
Organism: Aurantiochytrium sp. KH105; assembly: GCA_003116975.1. Lineage (NCBI taxonomy): Eukaryota > Bigyra > Thraustochytrida > Thraustochytriidae > Aurantiochytrium > Aurantiochytrium sp. KH105. Next base: position 217,134 of record BGKB01000123.1, read on the forward strand.
AGCCAGGCTTGCAGACGCCAACCTCGAACTGAAGATGCTCGATGAGGTCATTAATGTGCTTAAAGAGGTATTGGTCGCCTCGATGACCCAGGAAAAGTGTGACCACCTGTATATTACCGACCAAGACCTTGCACAAACGCTTCGTGCGGAAGATCCTGACCGACAGATCCTTTTACTCAAAGGACCGAGGTCCTCGTTACTGGTTCCAACAAAGGAAGCTGGCAGTACTACATTTCAAGTGCGTCTCCTGTCACGGAATTCATCGCCAGGCAACCAACTCGACGCGCTCCTGCTTCAAGGAGAAAAGCTGGTCCCAGTTGCCGCGACTGACCAAGACGAAAACCTTGAAAATCTTCAACAGCCTTTGGAATCGGGAACACAGAATTCTGCAACGCAAGAGTCCGCAATTTCTTTAGACAACGCCGACACTAACGCTGACGCTGACGCCGACGACGAAGAAGACGATGAAGCTGACGGGACGAGGAGTCACGAAGATGATGATGACGCGACGGCACGCGCTGCTTCGACCGTCGGAGCTAAAAAGCGAAGGATACCTTTTGCACCTGCACCATCATCCGATGAACGCCCTCAGCGGAAGGCGCGATTGAGACCTTGACTCTTTGTTCATGTACAAGTAAAATCTTCTACGTATTTTGATTCTGATTTTAGTTTTTACTTGCTTGCTGATTTGCTTCTTTGTTTGCTTGCTTGTTTGCTTGCTTGTTAGCTTGCTTGTTAGCTTTTTAGCTTGCTTACTTGCTTGCTTGCTTGTGTGGTACCACATCAACTTAAAATAAAAATGCATGACAGAAAGTGCATGCGATTCACCTCGCACTCGCATACGCTCATGTGTGGTACGATATCAACTCAATGCATGACAAGAAGCGCATGCGATTCATCCCGCACTCGCACTCGCACTCGCACTCGCACACGCCTTATCAGAGCTATCATCAGGTCGCAGAGGGCTTCCGCCGAAGGACTTCGTCAAAGGTGGATGCCACTTCCGAGGCTGGAGCGCACAACTTACACACACGGACGAGCCATTCAATGAGGCTGTAAATCTGCAGACCAGGCGCAGTGCAGCTTCGAATATAAAGGTCGCGAACAATGTCTGCCTCACAAGGAAGTTGAAGCGCTGCAGCCAAGGCAATGAGGCCTTGGACTTCTTGTTCAAATTTTATGGTTTGATCCATGTCTTCGCTCGGTAATCTTGAAACTGATAGCTTTTCCGCAAGCTGCATGATGATTTCACGATGTTCCCACACGACGCGAAGCAACTGCAGATCGGTCATGATCTCGTCGGGACACGAAGATGGAGGAAAGATTGAACCAGACGCTGCGAATCGCCGTCTTGCCTGCGAGATCACCTCCTGTGCCCACATGGCACGCGGTGTGTCCTGCAGAAAGTGATCAAGAAGGATCATGAAGCCCTGGACACCCACGGTGGTCTTGGTCTTGGTCTCGACGTAATCGACGACGTCCTCTACACTACAGCGATTCATGACACGTCGCACAGCATTGTCGCGCAACAGGTCAAAGTCTCGGGCAAATATGAACATGTCTCTGAGCGAGGCTCCACTCTTGTTTGCAGTGTATTGTGATACAATCTGCATCAAAGATTCTTCAAGATAAATGCCGTTTTTGCGCGTAAGCAAAGACCATGCACGCAAACAACGGCACAACAAACGGGTAATGTAGTGCAGACGAGCCTCTCGTGACCGACGAAAGGTAACATGCAATTCTGAGCAAACCCTTCGTTTTTGACGTCTTGTCTCTTTGCGCAATAATCGTACACTTCCTTTGGCCTGACGCGTGGCCTTTCCCCATTGATCAAATGCGTAGCAAACGATGGTCATGTTTTCCTTCGCCTTGGTCACCACGGCAGACCAGTGCACAAATCTCCGCAGCATGACTTCTGAGTGGCACTTCTTCATCACAAGAGTCCACCGCATAATCGCGCGATTGCGTCGAAATGAGTGTTGCCAGCACCGAAACGCCACTGCGACCTTGCAGTATCGAGCCCATACTTTCAGAGTATGACTCGCGCGCTTTTGATCGAGTTGGAATTGGAAGACAGCCTCGCGGAACCTCCTCTTGCGCAAGCTTGTATGAGCCGAGTGTCTCCATGCGTCAAAATGGAGTTGCAAACAGTTTTGAAGGACGTTTGATTGTAGTACCTTGAAGCTGACACGAAGGTGTCGCGTTGCAATCGTTCGCTCAAGCTTGGCCCGCCGCGTCCATTGCGCAAAAAAGTCTCGCATTTGATTTGCAACCACTAGTTCGTGCCATCGACGCCAAAATCTCTGTAGCATACTGCCAAGTCTCCACGTACGCAAGTAACGCACAGAGACGTTGCGGTTGTACCATTTGCGAGCTTTGCGTGATCGATGACGCCTGCGAGCACTTGCGTACAATTTCATTGCACGAAACGCATTGACTTGCCTTCTCCACTGGACTTGGTTGTCAAATCGTTTGACGCGCGCATACAGGTCCACAAATGCAGAGAGCTGGGTCGCTAGGCATGCATGCCGCCAATGTTTGAGCGCGGGTTCGAGTTGGCTTGTTCGTGCGCAATTTGTCCAGCGCGAGAAAGCGTCGCAAAGTTCGCGCTTGCTCGACACGCCTTTTATTACGGCGCGGATCTTTCGTTGGACGTATGCGTGATGCGCTAAGCCTTTGAAACCCCACTCTAAAAGCGAGTGCTTTTGCGCACATTTTATGCGCACGAAAACGGCCCACATTTTCATAAATCTGCGCAACTGATCGACCCGGAGCACAATGCACCACGAACCCCAAGCTTTCTCGAGGAAGTGCAACCGGCGCGTGTGCGACACTAGACAACGCCACGCAGCAAAGAGGCACGATGTGGAGCGCAATGTGGCCATGCGCCCAAGCAAGCGCCGTGAATGCACGGTAAACGAAGTCCATTGCTGGAAGCGGTTCCAGAGCCTCTGACGTTCCAGAATGCGTTGGCAAATGGAAACGCCACGCTTTTGTTGGAGATTTCGTGTTACGGCATCGCTCCATCGAAAATAAGCCCAGCGTTTGCTAGACTTTTTGCGAAGTCGTTGCAGTCTGTGGCCCCATCTTTTCCATGTTCCAAAAGCATTTCGGAGGCTGCGTTCGCAAGCAAGTCGTTCTTCGAGTTTTTCGAGTTTTTGCGCTCTGGCCTGTGTTCTCCAGACGGCGAGTGTCTGGCGAAGAATGGCTCGACATGTTTTCCAAAGTCGCATTGCAGCAAAGGCTCGATTTTTGCGTTTCCAGTCGCAAACAAAGATGGCAAGACCGGATTGTGGTGAAAAGAGATGCGAGGGCATGGTTTTTTCCAGACCGCGCTGATCGAATGCCAAACATGATTCTTGCTGCATTTTGGGGATGGCAAGACGACGGCAGTTTTCACTTTCATTTTCTGTGAGCATCACTCTCGTTGTTTCGGTAGTCCGAATTTCTGACTGTGAGGGACTCGCAAAAGTTCTCTTCTCCTCTAGATGTTCACAAGAGAGATCAAGACGTGCGCTTTTTCTGTCGAGAGCAGTTTGAAGAATTCCTTTGCGACGCGGCGGAATTTGCACATGCCTGCAGTTTGCTGAGAGCGCGCTATTTTCTCCGTTCTCTTCTTTGTCGTTGTCGTCGTCTCTGGGTCTGGGCTCAACGCGAGCTTGAAAATCGATCCATTGCGGCCGAAGAACGTGTTTTCCAGACGCCCTCAACTTCGAGGGCTGCAAGGGCCGCAGCGCGTCCATCGTGCTGACCCGCCAACGCCTTGGCCGCCCTGGTGAGGCAACCAGAAGTCGCGGTAGTACTACAGGGCACCTTCAACGTTCCTCTCCGCAAAGGATTTCGAGCTGCAAGTCTAAGCTTTTGGAGACGGAGACCGAGCAGAGCAGCGTCCACAGCGTGCGAGTGAGCGCCTCGCCTCGCCCCACCTTGGCGGGCGCACAGCCGCGTCGGCGGCCGCGTCGGCGGCCGAGCCTCCGCGGGTCCAGTGCGAAGCGGTTCTGAAGAAAGCAAGCAGGCAGGCAGGCAGGCAAGCAAGCAAACTTGTTCAAACGAAGTTCAAAAACAAGCAGATTCGGGCCAGCAAAAGCCCAACCATCGGCATCCCCGGCGCGCTCGAGACGTCTGACGCTTCTGCGCGCAAGGCAAGCTCGCTAGCTCGCACGAGTGAGCCGGCGAGGGCCGCGGTTGGGGCCACGCTGCGCGCGGGCAGAACGTCGTTGCTCGGCAGGCACTACGTTCTTCGCGGTGGTGCGAGGGAGATTGGCGCCTCACGCGACCGGCGCGAGAGCGCGTTCTTGCTTGCTCGCGCAGGTTTGGCTTGGAGCACTCGCAAGAAAGAGCATCCAAGGGAACGCAAGGCAGGAGCTGGACGTGCGAGCGGGCGGGTAAGCGTGCGTGCGTACGTTGGTGGGCAAAATGTCTGCTGATGTGATCATGCTCGTGGACGACGAAGAGGAAGAGGAAAAGGAGAAAGAGGCTGGTCGCGGCGACGGGAATAGCGTTTGCAGCGTGGACTTGTTGGACAACGGCGCGGCGAATCGCAGCAGGCATGCTGGATCTGGCGCGACGAATGGGGCTGCGCATGGTGCTGCAGCTGCCAAAGACATTGATGGATCATGCGGGCTTGCGCTGCGATCGAGATGGGTCGAGGCGTCAAGCTTTCGTGGTGAAGATGCGGTTTTGGATCGACTTTTGGACGCCGATTTGCGCGTCGCCAGCAATGGGTCAACAATGCCGAAAAATGTAAGCGACCTTCACGATGTCACACTAGGTGGCAGCATTCTTTTGCAGATTGTGTCAGCCTCGGACGTGGCAAGGTCGAAGCGGGTTCTCGACAAGAACAAACTGGCGGTTGAAGAGAACGAGCACGATGAAGAGGACGAGGGTGCGGGCCCAAACTCGCGCAACAATGGAAACGCAAGGTCTGGACCCGCTTCCAAACGTCTTCTCAAGCTCGATCTCACAGACGGAAAGACTCGTGTGGTTGGTATTGAACATCAGAGAATCGAGGCGCTTCGGGGCTATCCTGGGGAAAAACTACTCATCTGTAACGTGCCTGTTCGGCGAGGCATGTTGCTCCTCGGCCCGAACACGGTGCGCGTTTTGGGAGGCAAAGATATTCGCGAGCCAAAAGCGTCTGCTGCAGCGAGTATTTCCGGACCGAAGGCAAGCACAACGATGCCAAGGACCGGCCCGCGCTCTCGAACCGCAGATCGTGCCAATGTCGGCAATGCAACGCTTGCTTCAGGTCCACCACATCCAGTCGTTTCGATGAGTGCGTCTACTCCTGTGCTTGTACCCGCGCCTGCGCCCGCGTCAGCGCGAGGGAGCGCAGCGGGTACGTCAGTCGCAAGTTGCGCGCCTGTTTCAGTCGACCGGCGAGCGCCAGCCGCAACGCCAGGTAGCAAAGCAAACAGCAGCCGCATCACGAGCACAACCAGCAGCACGGGCATCACCAAAGGGAAGGCACGAAGTTTTCTATACCTTGAAAAGTTTGCGCCTGGGCAGACTGCTTCGGTCAAGGGCTTTGTGTCGAGTATCTGCGAGTTTTCGGTGAAACCAGAAGGGTGTTCGCTGCGGTTGGAAATTGGGGACGGGCGGTCGGTTTGCGTCGCTACTGTTTCACACGCGCCGCTGGAGATGCTCTTGGAGCGCTCGACCGCCGAGATTCGAGAGCTCAAGCGGACGCAGCGGCAGGCGTATAAGGCGCACATGAATCATGTGAGCAGCAAAATTCGAGCTCTCGAGGGGGTCTTTCGGATGCAGCGTCTGCACAACAATGCTCAAACATTTATGTTGGTCAGTGTGGAGGGCGCCGCTCGAATGAAGGAGTACGCAAGCTTTTTATGCGCGGCGCTTGCATCCAAATGACCGACCAACCAACGTGATGGATCTGATCAATGGAGTGTTGTGTTGAATTTCATTTAGTGTGTTTTACAAAGTGTAAGTCAGGCGTCCCGCTTGAGCAAGTGTAATCCGAAAAGGATGAAAACACCCGTGAAAGCGACCATGAGTGCCAGCGAAGGCGCCAGCAGCGCGTATATCCTCGGTGGAAATAGTGCGGCGAGTGGATGTCCATCACCGACGAGTGGCTGCGCGAAATTGATGTCAATTTTTCCTTGTTGTCAGCTTTCACTGTCTTTGGCCATACTGGGCTTGGGCTTTGGCCTAACGCTCGGCGCCTGAGCCTGCCTTGGATCCTCTCCTCCAGGTTCACAAGTTGATCTATATCGTGCAACCGTGTCTGTCGAACTCACCGTGACCAGGAGCCAAGCCACAAAAAAGACAAAGATCGCCGTCCCCGACGTCGCTAGCGCGCGTAGTGTGGGGCCGTGCGCGCTCATAACTCCCGCAAGATCCTTGTTTGCTCCAGCTCACTCACGGCGGCGTCGGGCTGCCGCGGGCGGCCCAAGGCTCGTAATAAGGCCTCTTTTTGCGATCCGTTAGGCCTCTTTCGTGAAAGCCCTCTGTGGCATGTGCAGAAGAACCGGGGGGTGGGTTCGTTTACGCACTGCACCCGCTCAGCTGTAGTGGAGTGACCGACTGGAGGAGTCGAGGAAATGCGACCGGCACGGTCGTGAGTACTTGCTTTGTGGCTTGGGCGACCATAGACTGACGGACGTGCACGAGGTATCGATCGCACCACCGACACGAAGACGAAAAAGGAGAAGAAGAATAGAAGAAGAAGAATTAACTGGCCAGAAAAGAGTGCTCTCGCGAGCGGGGCGTTAAGTTCCTCCTCTTCATCTAGAGAAGACAAGGAAAAGCAAGCAGGCAAGACAGTCTGACAGAGACACGCGGTACAAAGGAAGGAGCAGGCAGGCAGGCAGGCCGGCAGGCGGTCAAGCGAAGTTGAGACATACGCCGCCACTTGCAAAGTCGAGGACAGATCAACGCCGCTGCGTGGGGCGGGGGCGAAGGCGACAGCGAACGGAGAGGCTAGTCAGCACGGTGCGAACAAACGAGGCAATCAGTCGCTCACGCATACGCACAGGCCAAAAGGTCTTGGCGGTCAGTCTGTTTGTTTGGCTGGCTGGTCAAACTAAAAAACCACCTAGCACAGGAGGTGAGTGAGGTGAGGCGGCGGCTACGACGTTTGCGCAAAGCTACGCAGGCGTAAGCGGCGCCGCGCGGGCGCCGCAGCCGCGCGGAAGCTTGACATTGTTGAGAGAACCAAAATGAACAAGTACGAAGTACAAGGCATTGTCGGAGAAGGTGCTTATGGCGTGGTGCTCAAGTGCCGAAACAAGGAAACATCCGAGGTTGTAGCAATCAAGAAGTTTAAAGAGGGCGAGGATGACGAGATTGTGCGCAAGACGACCCTGCGCGAAGTGAAGATTTTGCGCATGCTCAAACACCCAAACATTGTCGACCTGCGCGAGGCCTTTCGGCGAAAGGGCAAGCTATACCTTGTTTTCGAGTATGTGCACAACAATCTCCTCGAGGTACTCGAGGAACGACCAAACGGCCTCGACGAGGAACTTGTGCGAAGATACATTTTCCAGCTCTGCATGGCTATCTTTTGGTGCCACAGCAACAACGTAATTCACCGCGACATCAAGCCAGAAAACCTCTTGGTGAATCGTGACCACACACTCAAGTTGTGTGACTTTGGTTTTGCACGGACCATCAAGTCTTCCTCGCAGGCGTTGACGGACTACGTATCGACACGATGGTACCGCGCGCCCGAGCTCTTGCTGGGTTGCACGCAGTACGACTGGAGTGTCGACTATTGGTCAATTGGGTGCATTATGGGCGAGCTGACGGATGGGCAACCCATGTACCCCGGCGAGAGCGAAGTGGACCAGCTGTACATAATTCAGCGGATCCTGGGCCCGTTGACGCCGGCGCAGAACGAGCTATTCTTGCGGAATCCGCGCTTTGCGGGTCTCAAGTTTCCCTCGATGCACAATCCGGAGACTTTGCAGCGAAAATACATGGGCAAGCTCGGCAAGCAGGCCATGTCGTTTATGACGAGTCTCATGCGCATGGACCCTCGGGAACGTCTGCAGGGCCGTGCGGCGCTGGAGCATCCATACTTTGAGGGCCTTAAGTCAGAGTTTGCCGACATGTACGCAGCTTTGGGGCTAGACGCCTCCTCGGTGCGTGGCGAGGCGCCAAACGCTGCGGGACCTGCTGCTGCCCAGGCGGATCGGCCTCCAACAGGGGGGCGGAGCGAGCTCCGCTCGCGGGGTCGGCGAGGTCGAGACGGTCGCAGGCGAGAGCAGCGTTCGGAGCGTTCGGAGCGCAAGCAAAGCAAGCGTCACGGCGGGAGTCAGCAGCAGCAGCAGCATGGCGGCAGCGGATCCTCCTCGGTGGAGGAGGAAAAGGAAGCCGAGTATGGTGGTGGGAACCCCGTGCATTCGGGCCGTGGCGAGGGCCACGGTCGAAAGCGCGATTCGCGTTCACGACGCTCGCATCGCGGCGAGTCTGCAGGTTCGCAAAGTTCCGTGGGAGGGGATTTTGACCGTCGCACGCATGAGCGCAGGCGCGACTCCGCGCACGAATCACATCATGCCGGCAGCAGTAGCGGCGGCGGTGGCGGCGGAAATTCGGGGCGGAGGTCCAAGAAGAAGCAACGTGCGGAGATTAACAGCTACGAGAACCAAAGCTATCACCATCATCACCAACACCACAACCATCATCATCACCATTCTCAGCAACAGCAGCAGCCGCAACCACCACAGCAGCAACAACAGCAACAGCAGCTGCAGCAACTGCAGCAGCAGCAGCAGCAGCAGCAGCAGCATGGGTATTTCCAGCACCCTTTTCAGCAAGCCTATCCCGAGTTTAACCCGCCAACGGAGCGCTACTTGCCACAGCTTCATTCATCAGGTACAATCGTGCAAGAGTCCAAGGTCGAGGTTCCCTTTGGCAAGCTCAACATGCATGTGCATGGCGGGCGCGAGCTGTCATCTTCGGCCGCCTTTCCCATGGCATTTCGCCACAAGTGACAATGATAGCCATGCGTACCATGTTGACTGACTGTGAGTGGTGAGTGAGTGACGCTCGTCGCTCTCAGCAGTAGCAGCAGCTGCAGCAGCGCAGCTGCAGCTACTGCTGCTTCTACCTATCTCCTACCACGTATAAGTATTCTTACCACGCCATCATCATGTTGTTCTTGCTTGCTTGCTTGCTTGCTTGCTTGCTTGCTTGCTTGCTTGCTTGCTTGCTTGCGCCTTGCCACTGGTAATCACTGTCAGCACGGCTTTCATTCGCGGAGAGCCGGCACGCGGCCGACCACGCGCGGCCCCCTCACGTGTGTGCTCCATGGTGTCCTTACCTAAGGTTAGCTGCCGGTCCAAGTCATGCCTCGTCTGCGCACACGTCGCGGCCCCGATCGAGTAACACCTGGCCAGCAACACAGCAGGAGCAGTTGCAGCAAGCAAACCTCGCACCCATTTGCATGCTGATCGCGATCATCGTGACGAGACCACCATCATCTTCATCACCACCACCGTCATCATCATCGACGGGACAAGACAAGCCAAGCCAAGACAAGACAAGACAACACAACCGTTGCCAGCTTCGTACCTCTCGTGACCGGCCACCCAGCGAGCGAGCTGTCTACGCTGGCGCACTCACTGCCTTGCACCACTTTGCACCGCGCCGGGCCGTGCCTCGTGCAGCAGCAGCTGCAGCTGCAGCTGCTGCAGCACGCAGGGCGAGGGCGCGGCGCGGCGAGCGGGGGAGGCGGCTCGAGATTGAGCGCGTGCACGCCGCGCTGGAGAAGCGCGCGTGTCCATCTCCCGGCCACGCGCGGACGCACGGCCTACGTCCCACTGCGAGGCCGACTTCCCTCGTCCGTCAGAGAGGCGCCGTGTACGCCTTTCGGGGTCGGGCTCGAGCAGGCGGCCTTCCTCCCCGAGGGGGTGGTGTGCGAGTGTGCGCGCGTTCTTTGGGGGAGAGAACGCCGTTCTGGTAGTGGGTGTGCAAGTGGCCTCCAGAGAGGAGCAGCGGCCGTCGCCTCTGGGGTGTTCGAGCGCTGCGGAACTTGCCTTCCTCTAGGACCACTGCAGTTCCTGTGTTTGTCCGTAACCTGGACATTGTGCGTATGTCTAGTCGTGTAGATACAATTTTCAACGGCGTAAGTGGTTCCGTCTCTCGTTGCACCGGTGCCATGCGCGCCGCGGCAGCTTGGTGCGGGCGGCATGGCCCCGCATCAGAAGGACGGCAAGGCTCCTTTCGGAGCAGTGGCCACAGAGGAGAGCTGCGGGTGCGCGGCAGGGACCTTCTACCTCTTCCCCCCTTCTCACCCTCTCCATTCAGCCGCGGCGGAAGCACACTGGCCGCGCGCGGCGCAAGTGCGTTATGGCCGCGCTGCAAGTGGGCCAAAGGCGCGCGCAAGTGGCGCAGCCGCGCGCACAGACAGACACGCGCACACAGCGCGGGGGAAGGGGTTGTCTACACTACTTGCTAGCAGCAACAAGCGCTCGGCTCGGCGAGGCGCGCGGGCGGAGCAAGCGGGGCCGAGCCGCGGCAGAAGACCAAGGTACGCCACGCCACGCCACGCCACGCCACGCCAGCCGGGCGGCCTGGGCGAGCGAGCGCGAGCGGCGAGACGGGGCGCGCGGCGCGGGAGAAGCGCGCGAGCGGCGGGCGTGCCCGCGGCGGGATTGAAACGGCATCCCGCGCGGCGACATCGACGGCGACCCGTCCATCCATCCATCCATCTTTCTGCATCCATCGTCCATTTCGCCAGCGCCGAGACCGCGCGCGGCGAGGCGACGCGCGGCGAGCGGACGCGCGGCGAGCGGACGCGCGGCGAGCGGACGCGCGGCGGGCAGACGCTGCGGAGCCGAGCCCCGGGCGCGTTCCGGCGCGCGAAGCAGGCGGCGAAAACCGGCTCGCGGGCGAGCGAGCTAGACTCGAGCACGTGGCGGCGTGCACGCACGTGCAGCGGGCGAGCGAGCGAGCGAGCGAGCGAGCGAGCGAGGCAGACGCATAGGCGAGCGAGGAGATAGACCCGCTTCGCGACCGGGAGAGGGAGGAGGAGAAGATGGCGACCAAAGCGCGACGCATCGGGGGAGACTGGGTCGAGAGCACCGACCCGCAGACCGGCAAGGTGTACTTTGCGAATCTCAAGACTCGCGAGACGTCATGGACCATGCCCGAAGAGGTGAAGCGGTTCCAGGAGGAGTCCGTCAAGAAGCAAAAGGCCGCCGCGGCAAGGGCCGCCGAGCAGGAAAAGGCCAAGTCCAGCGGGTCCTCCAAGAAACCCGAAAACGCATGGCTTGAACGCACCGACCCCAAGTCCGGACGCCCGTACTACTACAACCCGTACCTGAAGCAGACGAGTTGGACCAAACCCGATGACGTCGCCGCCTCCGCCACGGGCGCTGGTGATGGCAAGGGAGCCTGGGTGGCGCGCATCGACCCGCGCACGAACCGCACCTACTACTATAATCAGGTCACGCGCATGACCTCGTGGGTGAACCCCGACGAGGAAGAGGCGGCCACGACGGGTCGAAGCTCGACTAGAACCTCGCTCTCCACCGGAGCCGCCGCATCGATGGTGAAGCGGATCTCGAAGCGACTCTCGGCGCAGCCCGATGCCGATGAAGAACCTGCCTACCAAGCGGGCCCCGCCCCGCCCACGAACCGCACGAGCGCCCGAACGTCGGTGCGCATGGGTGAGATCGGTGCCCCCAAGGCCGGCAGCCGTCTGTCCATGGCCGATGTGGCGCGTCTCAAAGAGGCCGAGGCGGCCGCGGCTGGTGAGGGAACCTCCGTGGTCGGACTCCCCCAGGAAGAGGTCAAGTCCCCGCCTGTCATGGACCGCTTCGCCAAGCTCCGTGCTCTTCGCGAGCGCACCCAAAAGGACGATGAGCCGGACGAGGAAGAGGTCGCCACGAAGCAGATCGATCTCGAGGATCTGGCGGCCAACGCCATGGCCGAGGTCACCTACGACCTGAACATGAACAATTACGCCGAGCAGTACTTCAAGCTCACGCGCAAGGGCTTTGCCACGAAGAAGACGGTTCACGTCGCTGACCTGCTCACCTGGAAGGGCGAGAAGATCAAGAGCTCGCTGCATCCGCTTTCGGATCCGGCGCTCGTGCACGACGCTGTCTTGGCCTTTTCCAACATTCTCTGCTACATGGGTGACAAGCCCTCGCGCGACCCTATGGATAATGCACTCAAGATCTTCAAGATTACAGTCGGCGCACCCGAGGAGCTCCTCGACGAAGTCTACTGCCAGCTGTACAAGCAGACGAACGCGAACCCTGACGCCACGAGCTGCCTGCGCGGCTGGGAACTCATGGCCATGTGCGCCGGTCTCTTCCCGCCCTCTTCCAAGCTCGAAAAGTACCTGCTCTCCTACATTCGCCAGACCACCGAGTCCCAGCCATACCCGGGCGTGGGCAAGCTTGCCGAGTACGCCTTGCTCCGCATCGTCAAGTCCCTCGACCTCGGTGCGCGTTCCGAGGCGCCCACCAAGATCGAGATTGCGGCCGTGCGTGAGATTTCTCCAGTCAAGATTCGCGTCACCCTGCTGGACGGTCGCATTCTTGACATGGAGGCAGAGTCCTGGACCAGTGTCGCCGACATGAATCAGGCTGTCGGAAACCAGCTCAAGATCGAAGACGCGACGCCGTTTTCCCTCTTTGAGATTAACAGCAATGACGAGGAGCGCGCGCTCGACGATGAGGATCGCGTCCTCGACGTCATTTCCTATTGGGAACGCGAGCGCGCGCGCCAGCGTCGCCATCCTCCCGAGTTTCAGTTTGTCTACAAGGTGCGCTTCTTCTTTGACATCAAGGAGGACGACGAGTTCGCCGTCCAGGTGGCCTACCATCAGGCTGTGCACGATGTGACGGACTCTCGCTACCCGTGCTCCGAGGAGGATGCCTTTCGCCTTGCGGCTCTCATGGCGCAGGAGCGATTCGGCGACTTTATTGACGATGATTCCGATCACTTTGGCGATGAGCTCCAGGCGTTCTTGCCGGCCAAGTACTACCACGAGACCATCGAGGTCAACCTCAAGGACGAGATTCGAAAGATTTGGGCTCTTCTTAAGGGATACGATTCGCAAGAGGCCATGTGCAACTACCTCGACTATGTTCGTTCGTGGAAGATGTACGGTTCGGCCTTTTACTTTGTCGAGCCTCAGCAGCGCGACTTTCCCCCCGATGCCGTTTTGGCTGTCAACGCCAAGGGCATTCTCCTCATTGACCCTGAGACGCGCGATATTATCTCGGACTGGCCTTACTCGGAGATTGTCACGTGGGGTCACTCGTCGATCACCTTTGTGCTCGTTGCAGGAAACCTCATCCGCTCACAAAAGTACTACTTTAAGTGCTCCGTCGGCAGCGAGATCAACACTCTCGTGCATGCCTACGTCAACCGTCTCGCCGACGAGTAAGCGAGCCCTTTACTGACTGGTCTTCCTTTCGCGATGCCATGTTTCTTTGCCAATCCCAAACTCGTCTCCCCCCACCCTCTTTCTTTACTGTGTTACCAGGAATGATAAAAGCGCGCCAATGTCGTTGCGTTTCGTCGCTCGTGATCAATTTTGTCATTCCTGTTTGGCGCTCTCTCATAGCGCGCTCCAAATCTTAATCATTTTGTTGATTTTCAGTCTTGCATTTCCTGAAAGAGTCGATGACTTTACACGATGCGAATTAGCAACCAACGAAGTTGGGCTTCCGAACGAAGCGGGCAAGGCGGCACTGCTGTCTTGCACATGCAAGATACCACAAAGTTTGCCCCCACAAAAATAGTGATCCCACGGTGGTCTCAGCCTTTTCGAGACAAACAAGACAAGCATCCGCACTAGTGACAACAACCCTCTCTTGGTCTGCACACACGAGACGAAGACAGCCGCCAGTAGCTGCATGAGCGATAATGTTCCCAACGCCGTCGCAAGTGCACCTCCAAAGAAAAAAAAAAAAAAAGAGTTCAAAGAGCCAAGTCCGAAAGGAAGGACAGCTTGGCGCACGTTGCGGGGCCGAGCAAGCGAGCGAGCGACACGTGCAGGCGACGGCGCGCGCCGACGGTAGCGAAAGCGAAAGCGAAAGCGAAAGCGGAGGCAGCGCAATGGCGACGAATCGGCGCGCCGAGCTCTTTGGGATGTCTGGGGCGTCCGCGCATGGCAGAAGGATGGGTGGAGGCTTTGCGAACGAGATGGACGAAGAGGAGGAGGACGGGCTCCTGGCGACCGCGGACCAAGAGCGGCAGCAAGATGAGCTCCTCAACAACATCAGCAACAGTCTTGACACAATTAATCGCGGTGCTCTTTCTTTCAAAGAGGAGATTGAGCGCCAGAATGCGTACGTTGAACGGCGTTGGAGTCGATATTGACCCCTCGCGTTGCCCCCCCCCTCTTCACTTTGCGCTCTGCGCTTTAGGTTCGAGCTCTTTAATCTTGTGTGCACTAACATTACCCTACCCATTCGCGCACAACAGGACGCTCGACGAAATTGGCAAGGACATGGACGGCACGCAAATCAATATGAAGGCAATAGAAGCCAAGACAAACGAGCTCGTCGAACGTGCCGGCGGACCCGGTTGGTTTTGCATCATTGTCGTGCTTTCGGCCATTGCCATGACACTCTTTATGCTCATCATTTACACCTAGACAGCCCCTGCATCTGTGAGGGGCATTGCATTTCTGGGTGTGTGTGCACAGGCCGTACCGCTCGACCTTTGGAAGGGCGAGCCGAACGCGCCTCGTTTGCGCATCACAGTGCGAGTCAAATGTCCATGCATCAAATTTTGTTCATCCTTGTACTACTTTTAGAAAAAAAAATGCCTGGACATGGCCCTGAGTTCAAGTTTTTGGCTGTTTCTGGATGGGCAACGATTCATCACCATCAACTTTTCATGCAAGTTGACCCTGCGCACGTCGTGGAACTTGGCTTTGACTCCAAAGTCTTTTTTGCTTTGCAGCTCCCAGGGTTCTTGGAGTCAAATGTCTGTCGATCATATCTTGTTCATTTTCTTTTTCTTTTTTCTACACACTATTCTACGCCAGGGCCACACGTCGTTTTTCTTGTTGTTCGTTGCTTACCGACAGACAGACAGACAGACAGACGACTGGAAAAAAAGCAAACGAGGATCCTTTCTGACGCACACTGACTTTAGTTGGGAAACAGAGACGCGTAGAGGGTCCGATGGCGTGGGACAATCTCATCCGTATACAGCGCATGGCGAGAGGCTGCTGGGGACCGCGCAATTGCCAGGCCAGCCTCAGCCTTTGCCGCTACTTTTGCAAGAAAACCTTGCGAGTCGTTTGCTTCGCCGTTCCCCTCTACGCTTGATTGCGAAGAAGAGGTTTCGAGAGCCAACATTGCAACCCCACGCGAAGTGGCCTCCTCACGAGCCCATCGCGAGGATAAAAGATCCTTGCCTGTAACGTCAGCAATGAGACGCTGCAAAAGAGGGGATTTGGCGAGCGCAGTACCTGATGCCACGAGACGCGGACGACCGGGCGACGCCGCCTCGGCGATGGCAGCGATGAGTTCTCCGATACGTATGGCCAATGATTCCATGACAGCGTGAAGAATCTCGTGAGGCTGCGTAGATTGGGAAATACCAGAGATTGTCATTGTCGCCTTGTCATTCCAGCCCATGGACCGTTCCCCACGAAGAAAGGGAAGCACGATGAGACCATGGGAACCTGGCGCGCAAGCCTCGGCGCGCGCGTCTGCGTCCGCAGGGAGCTTGATCATATCCTCAACCCACCTATAGAGCGATCCGCCGTCCGTCAGAGCGCCACCGAGTAAGACACGCTCGCCGTCAGCACAATAACACCAAAGCCCGCGCGGCGGGAAGTCAGATGCCCCAAGAGGCACCTGCGAACGGTTCAGGAGAATGCGGGCCGCTGCGCTTGTACCGACCGTGACGGCCATGGAACGCGCGTCAACGCACATGGAGCCAACGTTGGCAGCAAGACCGTCGGCGATGCCAAGATGAAATCGTGCATTGCGCATTTGTGGCCAGAGGTCTGCCTTGGCTTTTAGATCAGCCACCATGGCAATATCAGTCTTTATTTCCGGTAAGGCTGCAGCAGCACGCGGAGGAAGCATGGCTCGAGCTGCTTCGTCCCAGTCTAGCGAGGCAAGATTGATGAGGCCAGTCCATGAGGCCTCCGAGGGGCTCACAGCGGCAAGCTGCGAGGCGGTTGTCCATCTTCGTAGCAACAGGGTTGGGAGGCTGACAAAGACGTCAACATTATCAAGTGCATTCTCTTCGTCCAAGGCACGCATCTGGCACGCCGCATAGGATGTGTGGGACATTGTGGTACCAGTTCTGCTTCGTATGGACTGGAGACGCCCAGCGTCGACAAGCTCGTTGTGAAGCATCTCGCTCGCTTTTATGATGGATGGCGAAGATCCAGCATAGGTCAAGAGAGGCGTGCACGGATCGCCAACTTTGTTAAGACCCACGAGGTTCATTGCAAAGCAGCTCAGGGCAACATCGTCGATGCTCTTGTTCGGGCCTAGGGCTTGGCAGCAGGCTGCGACGGCGGCCTCGATCTCCTGCACGAGCTCATTGGCTCCTGTATCTTCGCGCAGTTGAAAGGCGCGCTGCTGCGCACTTTCCGGCACGAGCTCTGGCAAAAAGTTCTCGTCGTTGGCCACGTACACGGCGGCACGCACAGAAGAGCTGCCGATATCCACCGCGAGGACCGCGCTGCAGGAGGAGGCGCTGTCGGCCGCGTTCGAGGTCATCGTACTCTGCTCTGCTCTGTGTCGGTCGACCGATAGGTCGGATATCAGCCGGACGAACGGCAGCAGCAGCCCGCCGGAGCAGCAATAGCAGCAGCAGCAGCAGGAGCGGGCGTCGGCCTTCGTGGCGCTCGCGCTCCGTTCGAGCGCCACGGTCGGTCAGCTTGGGACGCGAGACTAAGGTGCTCGGTCAGCGGCGGGCGTGCGGCCCAAGTTTCTTCTACGGTCTTCTAGCTTTGGAGCTCTCTTTTCTCGTCGAACCCGTCTGCTGGCTGGACAGCATTGCTTGAGAAAGGCGACACGTGCGTGCAAGACGGTCACGAGGCCTTGAGCGTCTCGCCGTTCCCGGCCACCATCCTATCGTCACCAGCCTGAACAGCAGCGGCAGCGAGAGCAAGGTCCAGAACACGAGGCGAGTCGAGGCGCCGAAAGGAGGCATGGACGATTGCCTCGCCTCCTGCCAAAACCTGAGGTGAGGAGGCCTCGCCACAAAAGCCGCACCGCACTGCTTCGTCAGGCGCGCCGAGACTGCGTCTTCGAGCCAGCCATTGGCCAAGAGGAGACTCGTTTTCTCGACGGCACGCGTCCCGCCCCGTCCCTGACTCGCAGTCGCAGCCGATGCGACCGCGACGCGAGGTCTGCGGCCATGGCGGCAGCGGCTGGCATTGATTGCATCATGGTCGGGTGGCTCGCGCGTCAGCCGCGACCTGGCCGGGCGGCGCGCACTCTGCGTCGCCCACCTAACAACAGCCCAACCGCGGCGGCGCCAAGTGGAGCAACCGCCGCGCGCAAGTGCGGAATGCGCGGATAGGCCAGTGGCAGGCACAGGAGGTAGCACGCGACAGCGGCGCGTGGCGCCACATCGCCGACTTGCGCCGCCGCATAGCCGACTTGCACCGCCGCATAGCCGACTTGCGCCGCCGCATAGCCGACTTGCCCGCAACCGAGTGGCAGGCAGCCGGGCGAGCCTGCCGGCGCAGAGTCCAAGTCCAACCATACGTGGCGGCAAGTGCGCGTGGGGGCGCGGCAAGTGGAAGGCTGGGCCGCGGCAAGTCGGAGACGGCCTCCGCAAGTGAGAATAAACAGCCGGCAAGCCAAGCAAGCAAGCGAGAAAGAAAGAAAGCAGGAAAGAAGGAAAGCAAGCAAGCAAGCAAGCAAGCGAGCAAGCAGAGCGGCAACCGAGGCGGCGAGAGAGGCAGCGGCATCGGTGCGGCTTGCGCAGGGCGTGCTGGCGCGCGCAGGAGGCGGGGTCGCGCCGGCGCAGGTGATGGTGAAGCCCGCCCCGGCGACTTGCAACGAGAGCCGCGGAGGGTGGAGCGCAGGGATTCGCAGGCGCAGCAGCGGCGAGGTCGAGGCCGAGGCCGCCTTCGCGCGCGGACGCACGACGGCCGTGCATGCCAGCAGCGGCGCCTGCGCCTGCGCCGTGAGCGAGCGCGTCGGCGTCGCGGAGGTCGAGCCGCCGTAGCCCGCCGGGCGCGCGCACAGGCAGGCAGGCAGGCAGGCAGGCAGGCGGCGAGCGTAGAGCGCGCGAGCGCAGAGCCAGAGGCTGGTTTTGAAAAAGCTGGTTTTTTGAAAACACTGGAGCGCAAGGCGGCGACCGACCGACCGACCGACCGACCGCCCCGACCCGGCGAGGACCGCGGCGCGAACGGCGGCGCGCAGGACCGCGCACGCGCGGAGAGCGGCGCGCGGAGAGCGGGCGAGAGCGGCGCGCGGGTGCAGGGCCGAGGGGCAAAGACGGACCGCGCGCGAGCCGCGCCGAGAGCAGGAGGAGCCGGCGTTGAGCCGTTCCCGCGGGCGCAGCCGCGGGAGAGCGAGCGAGCAAGCGCACGCGTGACGACCGACCGGCAGAGCAGCGCGAGCAGCACAGGCAGAACCGGCGGGCGGAGCCAGCCAGAGCGGGCAGCCGGGGACGTCTGCGCGTCCCAGCGGCAGGCACCATCATCGCGCCGCCGCCGCCGCGCTCCTCGTCCCTCGAGCCGGGGAAGGGGGCGCAAGGCAAGAAAATGCTGTCGGGCTCGTCGCAAAACGTGGTGGGGAACCGCGTGTCGGTGATCGATAAGGAACCCCTGCGCATCGTCATCACCGACTCGCCCACGAACGCCAACATGGAAAGCCACATTACTGACTTGCTCGCGCGCAAGGTTAAGCATGTCGCACGCGCATCGGAGCCCACCTACGAGACCCAGACCCTCGAGCGCATGGGCATCCGCGTGCACGACCTGCAGTTCGACGACGGTGCGCCGCCCCCTGAGGCAGTGCGCAACGCCTGGCTCGACCTCGTGGAGCGCTGCTTTATCAAAGGCGAGCTGGCCAGCGATGAGCGCATTTCCGTGCACTGTATCGCCGGACTCGGCCGCGCGCCGCTCCTCGTAGCGATTGCGCTCATTGAATACTGTAATATGGACGCGATTGAGGCCATTGAGTTTGTGCGCAATCAGCGCCACCGCAGGGCTATCAATCGCCGCCAAGTCACCTATTTGGAGGAATACAAGCCGACCCGTCGTCGCCAGGATGGCGGCTGCGCGCCCTGCACCATCATGTGACTTTCTCCCACGCGCCGCGTCCCCGGACGAACGAAAGGAGAAGCGTTGCTTTTCAAGCACTCTCAAAAAAAAAAAGTTTGAAGAATCGCCTGTGCGTCATGCATGCAGTCAGTTTTCGCTCATGAGAACGAATGCAACCCTCTTTCTCTATACATACTACATACTCATACATGCGCCCCTTCTTCTTCTTCTTCTTCCTCTTCCTTTTTACTTTTATTTGTTCCCGAGTGTGTTCGGCCGTTGCCGCGTCGATGCGAGACCCCCCCCCCCCTCCCAAGATCAATAGCAACCACCCAAGAAATACAGGAGTGAGTCTCATGAGCATCATCAACAACTATCAATCATCGTAGGCCTTTCTTTTGTCCGCGTACAGTCGTGATTTATGTGCATACATGCGTGCGTGCGCGCATGCGTATTTGGATGCAGATTCCACGCACACGTGATCTAAAAAAACCGATCCGATTCGATCCAGTGCAGTCCCGTCCGGTCCGGATCTATAATCCGCTGCATACATTCGTGCATGCGAGCAAACAAGCAAGCTAAGTTCAGAGATTACGTAGTCAGTCAGTCTTGCGCGATCGCATCAAGAATCGGATCGTATGCGCTTCGAGAAAAAGGCGTCCTACTTTCTTCTTTTTTTTTAGCTTAGTTTTAAATCTTACGATAGTCTCGATCGGTTCCTTTTCTCTATCCACTAAGCCCTGCGTCACCCTACGCATCAGTGGCGGCTGAGAAGGCCGTGATGAACCGAACAAATCTTGATCATCATCGTCATAATCATCGACATCGATACTGAAGTGTGGACAAGAATGAAATCATACGAGGAGTCGAAAAGGCAAAACATAGATTCTCTTTTTTCTTCTTCTTGAGCACGTGGCCAAGTAACTTTTTTTTTTTTCCGATGGCACCCTTGGCCTGAGCGTAGGCTAGTCTTCGTTTGTGAAAAAAGGGAAACGGAAATAACGTCTTTCCCTACTCTGACGAGCGAGAGCTGACATGTCGACCCTTACTCGACATGCAGCCGATCCAGGAAATGCGCATATGCAGCCATTTTCCACGACTTCAAGAAATGGGAAAATGGACGAATAAACAATGTGCAGTCTTTCTTTGTTTCTTTTCTTTGTTGATTTGTTTAGTGTAGAGGTAAGTGAACTCGTTGGCTAACGGAGCGGAGTGCCCTTGCACACGGCGACCTTCGTCCCCCATCCTCCACTTCTTCTCGCTTGAAGGACTTTTTGGCTTTGACTTTGCTTTGCACAGTGTGAACGCGTGCGTGCATGCATGCGTGCGTGCATGCATGCGTGAGTGCGCTTACATAAAGTAATCGGGATAGGTCTCGCCGGAACCCTGCTCCGGAGGCCGTTGGCGCTCTTCCGTCGGGCAGGGCCCATACACGGCATAGAAAGGCTTCATGTTCTCATCAAGCTCAAGAATGGCGCCGCTGTTACCGCACCGGTAGCAGTAGTTTGGTGCCGACCAGACCGTGACGAGGCCGCCATTGAACATCTCGCGATACCCTGTCATGACAAGCTGATGGCTACGGAGGATGCAGGAAATGTTGTTCTCCTGATTAAATCTCTGGCACACGTCGGCACCAAATACGTAGCCAGCGCCGCGAGGGGAGATACCCCAGCCCCCCGTAATGTCTTCCGGGTCAGACCATACCAGGTCACAAACGGGTCCCTCATGCGGGACCTCCTGTTTGCGGTCCAAGGCCTGAATCTGATCAATCGTGTCGCATGAGGGCGTGAGACCCGCGTGCACCGCGAATCGCGTGTTCGGGGTTCCCTTCCCCACGAGCGCCGCCAGCGCGAGACAGTCAAAGGCCGCCGTGCACAGGCTCCACACCTGCGAGTCTGCAAACTTGCGCATGCACTCATCGTAAAAGCCGTACACCTGCGTGATCTGTCGCGTCTCGTGGTTACCCCGAATGAGGTGAATGCGCCGCGGGTGTCGCACTTTAAAAGCAAAGAGCAGCAGTAGCGTCTCCACGCTAAAATAACCGCGGTCAACGTAGTCTCCCATAAACAGATAGTTCGTTGCCGGTGGCTTGCCGCCCACCTTGAACATCTCCATCAGGTCGTAAAACTGGCCGTGGATGTCGCCGACCACCGTTACGGGCGGCTCCACCTGCAGCACGTTCGGCTCCTTGGCCAGCTCCTCGCGCACGCGCGTGCACAGCTCCTTGATCTCCGGCATCGAAGGCAGCTCGCGCTTGAGCAGCTTCTCAACCCATCTGTCCGGGTCGTGCGACATTATCCCGCCGGATCCGCTCCCGCGCCGTCCACCGGGCCTGGCGCAGCGCTCCCCGCCTCGCCTCGCGCCGCCGCGCGCGACCCCCGGCTCTCTCCCGCGCGCCTCCCGCCCGCCCGACCTTCGCGCCGGAGTCCCTCGCGAAGCGGTCAGAGCTCTGCTGGAGCAGCTGGAGCTAGCTAGCTGTAGCTGCCGCGACGCGGCTCAACTGCTGTCCATACTGGGCGTAATAGGAGCACGCCTAGGAGGCCGGTCGGCATGCCGGACGAGCCCTGCCCTGCAAGGCACGGCATGGCGCAGTGGGAGTAGGTTGACTGCTTGCGAGGGCCCCCAGGGAAGGAATCGACGTCGATGGGCGACGATAGGGACGACGAGCGTGGAGGGAAAGGAGAAGAGTGCCAGGAACGGGCCAGCGCTGCGATGCGGTGCAATGCAATTCATTGCAAGGAAACAGGAACTGGGATCACGGTCAGGCCGGCGGAGGATCCGAGTCGACTTCTTTTTTGGCTTGCACTTATTAGACTCGATGGATGCGTGGCGGTGGAGATGGGCGAGGAAAA
The DNA here is from genome assembly GCA_003116975.1 of Aurantiochytrium sp. KH105. NCBI lineage: Eukaryota > Bigyra > Thraustochytrida > Thraustochytriidae > Aurantiochytrium > Aurantiochytrium sp. KH105. The sequence goes on from BGKB01000123.1 coordinate 239,166, forward strand.
ATGAAGTATGATCACGGTGACCACGTCACGTCGCCAAAGGGGGGAGGGGGGGAAGGAGAATCCTTTGGCGTGATGTTTATAGAAGTCCCCTTCCACTCTCTCCCTTCCCTTTCCTTCCCTTCCCTTTCCCTCCTTTCCTCCCTCTCTTTTTCTTCTTTTCTTTTTTCCATCTCCGGGAGCATGGCCGGGCAACTTGCCCATCAGCGATTTGACCGTTGAGCCGTTGGTTGCAAGGCCCATAGTAAACTCGTATAAATTGCCGCATGCAGCGCACAAGGCGAAAAGACCGTTCGGCCTAACGCAGGCGGCTGGCGGCCTCAAGCGCAAAGAAGGCAGGCCTAGGGCAGCCTTGGTTGCTTCGAGTTTAGCAAAATAAAGACGTCTCGGCGGCTCGGGCAGACCTCACGCCCGAGCTTGCGGCGCCCGGGGGCTCTGCCTCGTGCGCACGAGGCGTGCGCAGACCGAGGAGGGTCTTTCGGACTTGTGCGCAACAGCTTGTACGTGTGTTGCAAAAGCGCTTGCTCACGCGCAAGCAGCAGCAGAAGCAAAAAAGCAAAAGCAACAAGAGACAACAGCGAAAAGGACAACAAGACCACGGAGGAAAGCGCAAGAGCGATACTCCCTCCAAACGTTCGTTCGGCAATCTGTAGAAGAAGAAGAACAACAACAACAACAAGTCAGAGACGTAAGGACCCGAGACCGCAGGATCATGGACTCAAGATCTGCAACCGAGGTGCCGGAGACGGCTGATGAGATGGAGTCCAAGCATATGCGCCACGACGAGGGCGTCGACCCTCGCAGCAAGTGGCTCGAGCAGCGCGTCCAAGGCGCCTTGCGCCACGTCAAGGCGGAAAAGCTACGCAAGAGCTTTCGCAGCGACGAAAACGCTCGCGCCATCGTAGACTTCTTCAAAAGCCCCGAGTCAAGGTGCCTCCTCGTGCTCGGCGATGGGGCCACGTTCACGACGGCCATGCCTTCGAAACTTCAGAGCAACGCTGGGAAAATCCTCTACTTTCTCAAGCAGGGCGCCCATGAGCTCTCGGAGACCTGCGACATGGACGCAGAAGTCTCCATGGGTGAACTCAGCAGCGAACCTCTTGCGCACATGGAAAAGGCCATTCAATGCGTATACATGCCGCTTCTCGCTGGCGCCACTGGCGCCCAAGAAGGTAGCTGGGGCGATGTGACGAGCAAAGACATTGTGGACAAGCTACATGGTTTCCTCGCCACTGTCAGCATCACGCTCGGCCAGACCCAGGGCGAGACCTGTCTGCCTTTACCGCTTACCGAGACGGGCGCCAGTGCCTCGGGCAGCAGCCACGTGCCAACGCCAAGCAAAGATAAAATCCATCTTCTCGAAGGTGCCGTCATTACCTGGACCAAGCAGATCAAGAACGTGCTCAAAATGGACCCCGAGTCCAGACTCAAGGTCGGTGCCAACCCTACTCCTGACCAAGAGATTGCTTTCTGGCGAACCAAGGCCGCCAACCTGAACAGCATCTTCACTCAGTTGCAGAGTGACCGTATTCGCAAGGTTCTTCGCGTCCTCGATTCAAGCAAGAGCACCTACTGCAATCCGTTTGCCAAGCTGTGCAAGGAGGTCTTCTCAGCGCGCATCGAGGCCAACGACAACGTGCGCTATCTGGCAATGCTCGAGCCGTGGGTCAACAAGCTGCAACAGCGGAACGGGGAGTTCCAGGACCTTGTCGCGCACTTCAAGCCTGTCATGCACACCATTCTGCTCATCTGGAAGTACTCCGACCATTACAACACCCCGGCACGCCTTGTGGTACTAATGCGGGAGATCTGTAACGCTCTCATTGCGCAGAGCTGCGACTTTGTCAGTGGCGACCAGATCTTCGAGCTCATCGAAGCCGATGAAGCCACCAAGGCCGTCGAGAAGCTCAAGGTCACGCTCAAGGTATGCGGCACCTTCAAATCCACTTACTTTGACTACAAGGCCACCGCCAACACAGAGTGTCCCAACAATCCGTGGCGCATCCAGAATAATGCCCTCTTTCTCCGTCTCGACTCCTTTTTGGAGCGCTGCCACGACATTCTTGACCTCACCCAGACCATCGTTCAGTTCAATATGCTGAGCAGGATCGAGATCGGTGGTACCAAGGGCAAGGCGCTCACCACTTCGGTCGTGCAAATCTATGCTGACTTCCGTCACGCCGTCGAGGCCTTCCAGCAAGTGAACTACGACATCATGGATGTGAGCGCCAAGGAGTTTGACGACGACTTTTACGATTTTCGATGCAAGATCAAAGAACTTGAGCGGCGCCTTGGTTCTATCCTTACCCAGAGCTTTGACGACGCAGCGACCATCAACGCTCGCTTCAAGCTGCTCGACTCATTCGAGGGCCTTCTGGAGCGCCCCATCATTCAGGACGAGCTCGAGAAGAAGCATATTTCCCTGGTTCAGGCCTACGCGGCTGACCTCAAGCTCGTGCAAGAGACCTTTCTGGAGCTTAAAGACGACCCTCCCATCCCAAGCAACATGCCGCCAGCGGCAGGCGCCATTGGCTGGTGTCTTGGCCTGCTGGATCGCATCACCGAGCCAATGGAAAAGCTTCGCCAACTCAACCGCACCATCATGGACCGCGAAGAGGCTAAAGACGTGATGAAGATCCATCAAGGCGTGGTGGAGACCTTTAACAAGTATTGCAAGTCCAAGGCGCAGCATTGGGCTGCATGTGTTGACGAAACTGCCGCTGCCAAGCTCAAGCTGCCTCTTCTTCGCCACCGTGACATGGAGGCCATGCTTGCAGCTGCAGCCGCAGCTGTCGACTCTTCCGCGCTTGAGCACGCTGGATCGAAAGAGGGTTCCACCGAAGCGGAAAGTGAAGCCAGCAAGGCTTCTGCATCGGCCTCCGCCTCGGCAGCCGCGCACATTGAGCAGATTAGGCAACACCAGAAGCAGGTCGAGGCCCATGGCGGCTTCACCTACAAGCTGCTCGAGGTCAACTTTGACCCTCAGCTTATTGCGCTCCTGCGCGAGGTCAAGTACTTTTTGCTGCTCAAGCTGGACGTTCCTGGCTTTGCGCTTGAGCTCAATAAAAAGGAAAAGCAATTCCGAAACTGGCGTGGCAAGCTGCAGCTCTGTGTCAACAAGTACAACAGCATGATGACATCGATTCTCCCCGTCGAATGCCCTCTTGTTCGCGCACAGGTGGAAAAGATTCATAGCGTTGTACAGACTGGGCTCTCCATGCTCACGTGGAAGTCGCATGGCATCGATGGCTTTATCGAGAAGACAGAAATGGCAGTCTCCGAGGCAGAGACTACCTTGAGCGTGCTCAAGAGCAATCTTGCAGAAATCGAAGACATTTTGGACTCTTGGTCCGAAACTAGTATTCTCGACCGCCAGCCAAAGCCGGAGACGGTCAAGGAGTACAATCAGCTCCATACGACCCGCATTGGCGCGCGCTATCAGCAAATCACGGAAGGCGGCAAAAACATTCATCGTCTTCTCAAGGAGAGCAACAAGACGCTCCGTATCTCGGCGGGCCACCCCGAATGGCGCTCTTATGTCGACTTTGTCAACAATGTCGTCGTTGGCGGCTTTACTCGCGTCGTCCAGGTCTCCCTGCAGTGGCTAGAAGACCAAGTGGACCCAGCCGTCATTGAAGAGAAGGAGAAACCGCCCATGCTGCAAATCTCCATCAACCTCAATAACAACCAGGTCTCGTTTATTCCCAGCGTCTTTGATGAAGATCGTGCGGGTGTCAAGGCCTCGTTGCGTTCCTGGATTGATGACACCCTCAAGGCTGGCTCGCTCATGAAGCGTTTGGACATGGGGGAAGGATCATACGTCAAAGAGCTCCAGCAAGATGTAGAGGTCAAGGCACGTATGGAGGCCATCTCCGCGCATGTGAGCCGCAACGAGGAGCGCTGCCGCGAATTTCAAAAGCAGTACGAAAAGTATTCTTTCCTGTGGTCAACCGACCTGCAGGCCATGTTCGCTGACTTTATCGCTTCGGCCACCTCGCAATCCGACAACGGCCTCCGTCGCATCGATCTTGGCAAGTTTGACGCAGAGATGAACCGCCTGAACGACATCAAGGAGGAGGTGGCCTCGCTCAAGACCCCGACCAATATCGGCTGGCTCAAGATTGACTCCACGCCGATCAAAGAGAATATCGTGTACTGGGTGCAAAAGTGGCTTCATCTCTACACGGGTTACCTTCGTGACGACGTCATTTCCAAGCTGCAGAGTCTGCGCATCTTCATCATCGAGACGCGCCGCGGCCTCGAGCGTGAGGTCTCTGCCGGGGACACAGACACCCTCATGTCGGTCATGGGCAACATTCGCGATGTGCGTTGCCGCATGGACGACACGATTGAGATGCTTCAGCCGCTCAAGGATACAGTGAATCTCCTCAAGCAACACCGCGTTGACATCGATGACGAAGTGCTCCACGGTCCTCCCCCGGTCGAAGACGGCGCGATTCCAGGTTCCCCGGGCCAAGCTTCGCCCACCTCGCCCGGCTCAGCGCATGCCCCGAGCTCCGAACCGCTCCTCGAATTCCTCGACGCCGCGAGCCTTAAGTGGGACTCGCTCGTGAACTTTACTTTTCGCGTCAAGGAACAAATCATGCCGCTTCAGAACCAAGAGGTCGAGTTCATCAACGCGAGTCTGCAAAAGTTTCGTGGTCACGTCGAGGAGTTTCGGGAGCTCTTCAAGGACGAAAAGAAGGGGGCGCCCTTTGCTTTTCGCGGCTCCATTGACGACGCTTACGCTCTTATTTCCAAGTTCCGTGGTCTCTATGAAGAAAAGCGGGAGCGCGCCGAGGAACTCAACCGGCTTGAGGAGCTCTTTGAGCTCCAGACGAGCAAGTATCGCACGCTTGCTCAGACCGAAGCCGAGCTCGATGTGCTGAAGAACCTTTGGGACTTTAAGGCCATGCAAGCCTCCACATATGAGTCGTGGAACTCGACCCAGTGGAAGAAGATCGACACCGACGAGCTCGAGCGCTTGAACTCGGATCTCTCCAAGGGGCTGAAAGCACTCGGCGCCAAGGATCCAATGTGCCGCGCCTGGCAAGTGTACCAGGATATCGAGCAGGCGTGCAAGGATATGGCTGTCATTCTTCCTCTTGTGGCCGAACTCCACTCGCCCGCCATGCGAGCCCGCCACTGGAAGGCCATCGCAGCTGCCTGCAAGGTGCCCTCCATTGCGTGGAACTCGGAAGCCTTTAATTTTGCTGCCGTGCTCCAGCTCGAATTGCAAAAGCATGCTCTTGATGTTTCGGAGCAGGTCGAAACCGCTGTCAAGGAGCTTAAGATCGAGCGCAAGCTCGAAACCATCGAGTCTCGCTGGGAGACCTTGCGTCTTGACTTTATCGACCAGGCAGGCAATCTCGCGTCTGAGGTCGCGAACCCTTATGTTGTATACTTGCCGCGGCCTTCGGACGACGTGGTCGAGAACCTCGAGACCGACCAGCTCGAGCTGCAGACCATGATTGGCATGGGCAAGTTCGTGAAATACTTTAAGGATCGCGTATCCAAGTGGCTCCACACGCTTAGCGATATCGAGGCCAACCTCAAGGACTGGCTCAACGTATCGAAACAGTGGTGTTCGCTGGAGTCCATCTTCTTGGGCAGCGCTGATATTCGCTCGCGACTGCCTGAAGACACCAAGCGTTTCGAGGCTGTAGACCACGAGTTCAAGGAACTCGAGGCTCGCGCTTTTTCGGAAAGCCCTCTTGTTGTGCACCGCTGCACGGAAGAGGGCCTGAGCGCCGCTCTTCGTCGCATGCTCGTCGACCTCGCCAAGTGCCAAAAGTCTCTCAACGAATATCTCGACACCAAGAAGAAGGTCTATCCTCGCTTCTACTTTGTTTCGAATATGGCTCTTCTCGACATTCTTAGCAATGGAGATGCGCCGAAGCGAGTTGTTCCGTACCTTGCTGACTGCTATGACGCGCTGGCTGACCTCAAGTTCAAGGACGAGCATGCAGAGAATCCGCACGTGGCCACGCACATGATTGCTGGCGATGGCGAAACGATCGAGTTCCCTTACAGCTTTGAAATGAAGGATTCTGTCGAACACTGGCTCAACAAGCTTACCGACATGCAGAACCTCACGTTGAAGACTGTGCTTCGGGCTGCGATCGACACCGCAGTGAACTGGGAGCATGAAAAGCCGCGTCACGAGTGGCTGTTTGACTACCCTGCTCAGGTTGTTCTGCAGGCTTGTCAGGTGTTCTGGACCGAGGAGACTGAGGCCGCGCTTGAAGACCTTGAGGCCGGCGGTGAGGACGCTGTCAAGCAGTATCTTGAAAAGTGCAATGAGCGCTTGAACCGCCTCATCAAGCTCGTTGAAGGCGACATGAGCAAGTCTGACCGTACCAAGGTCATCTCTCTCATCACCATGGACGTCCATGCACGAGATGTGGTGCACAAGCTCATTGACGAGAAGGCAGAGAGCCCGGCCTCGTTTCTGTGGCAGCAGCAGCTTCGCAACTACTGGAAAACGGTCAACCCGAACATGGAAACTGACATTCGTATCTGTGACTTCAAGACCAAGTACTCTTACGAGTACGTCGGGAACTGCGGTCGATTGGTCATCACCCCACTCACGGATCGATGCTACATTACGCTCACGACCGCGATGCGCCTCATGCTTGGTGGTGCGCCGGCCGGGCCTGCGGGCACCGGCAAGACGGAAACCACCAAGGATTTGGCCCGTGCCCTTGCGCTCCCATGTTATGTTTTTAACTGCAGCGACCAGATGAACTACCAAACCTTGGCGGACATCTTCAAGGGCCTGAGTCAATCAGGCGCGTGGGGCTGCTTCGATGAGTTCAACCGAATTCCGATCGAGGTGCTCTCCGTTGTTGCGACGCAGGTCAAGACCGTTCTGGATGCAGTTGTACGCTTCGCTGAGCCGGCAAACCGCCCGGAAGATCTCGTGAGCCGCTACGGCGAGCTCGGACTTACACCGGGAACACCGCCTTGCAAGGTTGGTTACTTTGACTTTTTCGGCGATGACCTTTGCCTCGTGCCCACGACTGGCTTTTTCATTACCATGAACCCTGGATATGCCGGACGCACGGAGCTGCCTGAGAACCTGAAGGCGCTCTTTCGCTCGTGTGCCATGATCCGGCCGGATCTTGCGCTGATTTGTGAAAACATGCTCATGTCCGAAGGCTTTCAAAAGGCGCGTGCGCTTTCCGTCAAGTTTGTGACGCTCTACCAGCTCAGTTCCGAGCTTCTCTCGCCGCAAGCCCACTATGACTGGGGTCTACGCGCGGTCAAATCGGTGCTTCGTGTTGCAGGTGTACTCAAGCGCAGCAACCCTGGAATGGAAGAAGAAGCAGTGCTCATGCGCGCGCTGCGAGATTTTAACACGCCCAAGATCGTGGCACACGACATGGACATCTTTTTGCGCCTCATTGCGGACCTCTTTCCGCAGTACGCAGAATCGACGCCCAAGGTTATCAATGAAGTCCTTAAAGATACGACTAAGACGGTGTGCCGTCAGTCAAGTCCTCCACTCCAGTCAGATGAGGCATTTGTCGCAAAGGTCGTGCAGTTTCAGGAGCTTCTCGACGTGCGTCACTCTGTGATGCTCATCGGTTGCGCCGGATCCGGCAAGACCACAATCTGGAAAACCTTGTTGCAGTGCCACAATCATCTCGGCAAGCAGCGCACGGGGACGGACAAGAAGGTTGCCGTCGCGGAAACGATCAACCCCAAGGCGGTCACAAGTGACGAGCTGTACGGATTTATGAGTCTTAGCAAGGATTGGAAGGATGGCGTGCTTTCCATTATCATGCGCGGCATGAGCAAGAACTATCGTGATCTGGGATACCATGCATACCAAACGAGCAAGTGGATCGTTCTTGACGGCGACATCGACGCTGTCTGGATCGAATCCATGAACACGGTCATGGACGATAACAAGGTACTCACGCTTGTGAGCAATGAACGCATCCCGCTGAGCGACTCAATGCGGATGGTCTTTGAAATCAATTCGCTCAAAAACGCGACGCCCGCCACCGTTTCACGTGCTGGAATTCTCTACATCAATGAGACAGACATTGGCTGGAGGCCCTTTGTAGAATCGTGGCTGACGACGCTACCAAATGAGATGGCCAAGGACTTGATTCCCCAGTTTTTTGACAAGTACGTCGAACGCATCACGGATTTTATGAAGGAGCACAAGCTTCGGTCGATCGTGCCCACGTATACGATCAGCGCCATCCAGACGATTTGCAGTCTCGTACATGCACAAATTGGCCCCTGGGCAGCCACACCTGCTGTTGCGAGTGGCGGAGGCGTGACGGGCAACGGCGCGCAGTATCTTCTCGAGCAAATTTTTGCTTATGCCTGTGTGTGGGGCTTTGGAGGCAGTCTGGCTGCCGAGAAGGGCTCGGACGCCAAGGCGCTCTTCAGCATGCTCTTTGTGCAGGCCTTCCCGGGCATCATCCCGGTCGACGACGCCAGCACGGTCTTTGATTACTTTATTGATACCACAATGCTGGGCCAGCCCGACGAGGCTTGGCGTCACTGGCGTGAACATGTCGAGGACTTTGTGCCGCCGTCTCTCATCGGCAGTGGACCTGGACAGACCCCTTTCTCCGCACTTTACGTCGACACGGTTGACAATGTGCGAACCAGCCGGCTTGTGGACATGCTTTCCGCGCAAAACAAACCGGTCATGCTGGTTGGAGGAGCCGGCACAGGAAAGAGCGTTATCGTGCAGAACTGGATGCGTGAGCTCGTTGCTAACAACGAGAACATGCTGTCGACGCTAATCTCGATGAATTACTTTACGGACTCGGCTGCATTCCAGCGGCAAATCGAGGGGTCGATCGACAAGCGCTCGGGCCACCGTTTTGGGCCTGCGGGCAACAAAAAGCTCGTCTTTTTCATCGACGATCTCAACCTGCCCTTTGTCGAAGAGTATGGTACCCAGAACGCGCTATCGCTGCTGCGCCAGATTATGAGTTACGGAACCTTCTTCGATCGCCATGATCCTGGCTTCCGCAAGGAGATTGTCGACGTACGCTTCGTTTCAGCAATGAACCCATATGCTGGCAACTTTACGGTCAGCGAGCGCGTGCAACGCTACTTTACGACCTTGGCGTGCTCGATGCCCAGCCAGGAGGACCTGAACACGATCTTCTTGTCCATTCTCGACGGTCATCTCCAAAGCTTCCCTCCATCCGTCGAGGCGATGCTGAGTACACTGGTGCAAGCTACGATTTCACTTCACACTCGAGTTGCCGAAAAGTTCCTCCCTTCGGCCGTGCGCTTCGTCTACAATTGGAACATGCGCGAGTACGCGAATGTATTCCAAGGCATATGCCGGTCCAAGGCGGAGGTCGTGAGCACCCCTGTCGACATGTGCCGCTTGTGGGTGCACGAGTGCCGGCGCGTGTACAGCGATCGACTGATCGACGAGACGGATCGCTCTCGCTTCAACGATATTCTTGTCGATGTGTCCAAATCCTTTGCCCTCGAAGACGTTGAGGATTTGCACAAGGAGCCACTCCTTTACACCAACTTTGGCCTGACCGGCGACGGTGGCGGCGAAGACGATCCCTACGCTGGCGTGGAGTCCTTTGCTCAGCTTACCAAGATGATGCAGGGCCGTCTTGAGGATTACAACGAAGTCTTTCCCACCATGGACCTTGTTCTCTTCGGGGACGCTGTCCGGCACGTGACGCGGATCGCCCGCATTATCCAGTGCGCGGGCGGAAGCGCGCTGCTCATTGGCGTAGGAGGTTCCGGCAAACAGTCTCTCAGTCGTCTTGCTGCCTTTATGAGCGGATATCAAGTGAAGCAGATGAGTGCGGCGCCTGACTTTACCACACCTATGCTGCTTGAGCAGCTGCAAGAGCTGTTCAAAGCCACAGGTCTCAAGGGCATCCCGACGGCCTGGATTGTTAGCGATGCTCAGATCGTCAGCGAGGAGTTCCTCGTTTACATCAATGACGTTCTCTCGAACGGCTGGATCCCGGATCTCTTCTCCAAAGAAGAGCTTCCGGGCATTCTCGATGGTCTCAAGAATGAGCTGCGTGCGAGCGGGCTATCTGACACACAGCAGGACAAGATTGCCCTCTTCGTGCGACGCATCAAGAAATACCTGCACGTGGTCTTGTGCTTTTCACCGGTTGGCGAAACCTTGCGCGTGCGCGCTCGGCGTTTCCCGGGACTTGTCAACAACACGGTCATCGACTGGTTTCACCCGTGGCCCGAGGAGGCGCTTGTGAGCGTGGCACTCAATTTTATTCGCGACGTGGATTTCCCGAACCAGGAGACTCGCGAAAATGTTGCCTATCATATGGCGACTGTGCACCTTGAAGTGGTCAAGGCATCTACGCAGTACTTGACGGCCGCGCGAAGGTTCAACTACGTGACGCCCAAGTCCTTTCTTGAATTTATCTCGTTTTACAAGAAGCTCTTGGGCGAGCAGCGTGAGCACGCGCACGGCCAGGTAGAGAGATTGCAGAATGGTCTCGACGTCCTTCGTCGTACGTCGGTCAAGGTGGCTGATCTGCAGGAGGACCTCAAGGTGACACTCGCCAATGTGGAGGAGAAAAAGGCCGCGAGCGAGATCCTCATGGAGCAGATTGGTGTTCAGCGGGCCGACGCGGAGAAGAAGCAAGAGATTGCCGCTGCAGAGCAAGCCAAGGCCGAGGAGGCAACGCGGATTGCCAAGGAAATTCAGGAGTCTGCCAACAAGGAATTAGCCGAGGCAACGCCAGCGATGGAGGCGGCTGCAAAGGCAGTGGACTGTCTGGACAAGAAGGCACTCACGGAGCTCAAATCGCTGAGCAAGCCCCCTGCTGGCGTCGACGAGGTGACGAAGGCGTGCTTGATGATGATCGAGGGCGAATTCAAGAATTTCAAGTGGGACCGGGCCAAGAAGATGATGTCCAACATCGACCAATTCCTGAACGCGCTCAAGGACTTCGACGCGCAAAACATGGACGAGACTCTTGTGTCCAAACTTCAGCCAATCGTGGAGATGCCAATCTTCACATACGACCAGATGGTCAAGAAATCCTTTGCTGCCGCAAACCTTTGCAATTGGGTGACCAACATTTACCGCTACAATCGCATCTATGTCAAGGTGAAGCCGCTCATGGACAAGCTCGAGGAGGCCAAGCGCGACAAGGCGGACGCGGAGGCCGAGCTTGCCGAGGTGCAGCGTGTTGTGCGCGAGGTCGAGCATCGGCTCGACGATCTCAAGCAAACGTTCTTGCAAGCCACACAAGAAAAAATGGAGGTTGAGGAGGTTGCAAGTCAGTGCATGGCCAAGCTTGACCTTGCAAACCGCCTGGTGAACGGTCTTGCGTCAGAAAATGAGCGCTGGGCAGTCGAGGTGTCCAAGCTGCGCATCGCAGAGGAGCAGCTCATTGGAAACGTTCTCGTTTCCTCCGCCTTTGTTGGCTACATCGGTTCCTTTGACGCATCCTTTCGTGAAAAGCTTTGGCGTAACGAGTGGGTGCGTGATCTTGCTGAGCGCGAGCTGCCTTGCGGCGAGGCAGATTCAATTGACCCGCTCGCTCTACTCTCGAGCGACTCTGAAAAGATTCAGATGACCGACGAGGGTCTTCCGGCAGACCGCATTTCGCTCGAAAATGGTGCAATCATCACCTCGTGCACGCGTTGGCCGCTCATTATTGATCCTCAGGAGCAAGGTATCAAATGGCTCAAGCGCCGCTATTCGCGCCGCGCTTCCGAAGTTGCGGCTCTTGCAGCGAAGAACCAGGTCGAGATGCAGACGCCCCAGCAGATCAAGCACATGCTTGAGACGCAACGCACGGAGCGCTCGCTGTTTTCCTCCTTTAGCGGAGAAGAGAAGCACGGTGAAAACGCTTCTGATCCTGCTAATGCTGATGCTGATGTTAATTCTGGCGGTGGTGCGACGGCAGAAGATACTGGCTCGCACGCCGACGACAAGGAAGAAGACGTCGACGCGCAACCTGATGAGTGGGTTCTTCCTCGCATCACGCAAGTGACAAAGAAGGGCTGGGAGGAAGACATTGTTCAGGCGATCGAGCAGGGCGAGGTTGTCCTCCTTGAGAACCTTGGCGAAGACATAGACGCAACACTGGACCCGGTGCTGAGCCGATCGATCACTCGCAAGGGCCGAAATCAGTTTATTCAATTCGCAGGCCGCGAACTCGAATACGACGATAACTTTCGCCTCTTCCTCTTCACAAAACTTTCCAACCCGCATTACAAGCCCGAGATCCAGGCACAGTGCACGCTCATCAACTTTATCGCCACCGAAAAGGGATTGGAGGATCAATTGCTTGTGCGCGTGGTTCAGGCCGAGCGTCCGGACAAGGAAGCCGAGCAGCAACGGCTGCAGAGCGACTTCAATCAGTTCAGGATCAAACTCACAAGCTTGGAGGATGCGCTGCTCCAGAAGCTGTCGAACGCACCGGAAGATATTCTTTCCGACGTCAAGCTGATTGAGGGGCTCGAAGCCACAAAGGCCGAGGCTGAGAAGATTAATGACGCGGTCAAGTCCGGCGAAAAGGTCCTTCAGGAGATCGGTAAGATCAGGGACGCGTACAGACCCGTTGCGACGGAAGCCTCGATGCTCTATGTGCTTCTCACCAGTCTCTCCTCGGTTAATCACATGTACCAGTATTCGCTGGAGGCCTTTACACACTTTTTCAACAAGGCCATTGCCACAGCCCCATTCCCGGGCAGCAGCAGCGGCTCGAACGCGGGCGATGAACTTCTCAGCCCGGATGGTCTCGTCAATCCTGCGGCCGATCTTGCCGGTGGAGAGGCCGACACAGAAGGCGCCAGCGAGGGAAGCTCGTCTGCACGAGGCAGTGTCCCACCAATTCTGGACGAAAAGGCTGTGAAGCAGCGTGTGAGTAACCTTCAGGCGACCTTGCGGTTCACAATTTACAAATTCGTCTCCCGCGGTCTCTTTGAGTCGCACAAACAGCTCTTTTTGGCCCAGCTTACATTTCTCCTCATGCAGCGCGGTCAGCTGGAGAGCAGCAGCGACTGGGACGCTGCCGCCTTTGACTACCTTTTGCGCGTGCCAAAGGACGATATGGAGGAGAATCCGCTCGACGACTGGCTTCCAGACGCCTCGTGGCAAGCGGTGCAGAGTCTTTCGAAGCTGGACGACTTTATGAACCTCAGCAACGATCTTGTCGAGGCGGCGCCTCGCTTTCGGGACTGGGTGAGCCACAGCCACCCGGAGACGGAAAAGCTGCCCTTGGACTGGGCGCACTTGGATCGCACACCCTTTCTCAAGCTCTTGGTGATTCGGGCCTTGCGTCCAGACCGCATGACATTTGCTGTGAACAACTTTGTGCGATCCTGCCTCCCGGATGGCGCCAAGTTTTCAGACTGCGACTCTGCGCTCAACAGCTTCGATCTTCTCTGCGAAGCATTTGTCGACGCCTCGCCCGAGGTCCCGCTGTACTTCATCCTAAGCCCCGGCACAGATGTATTGGCGGATTTGGACAGGCTTGCCATGGAGCACGGCAAGGAAAAGGGTAAATCGTACCACAACGTGTCCCTTGGCCAAGGCCAGGACAAGGTCGCGGAGGAGCTGCTGGGTACTGCCCACCGCGAAGGCCACTGGGTTGTACTCGCCAATGTACATTTGATGCCGCGATGGCTCCCTCAGCTCGAAAAGCTTTTGGATCAGTTCAAGGAGGCCAACTCCGAGGGCCATCCTGACTTCCGCCTTTTCTTAAGCTCGGACCCTAGCAACCGAATTCCGATTGGTATTCTGGCACGTAGCATCAAGCTCACGAATGAGGCGCCCACGGGCCTCAAGGCGAACTTGAAGAAGGCTTTCCTCAGCTTCCCGCGCGCCTTTGTAGAAGAAGCTGATGGCAAGACCAAGGCAATTCTCTTTGGTCTGTGCTACTTTCACGCAGTCATGTCAGAGCGCAAAAAGTTTGGTTCCAGCGGCTTTAACATGGTCTACCCGTTCAACCTTGGTGACCTTCGCGACAGCGCCATCTGCGTCACGAGCACCATGGACAACAACGCGACCGCGGGCACGCCTTGGGAAGACATCCGCTACTTGGTGGGTGAGATTCTATACGGTGGCCACATTGTGAACGACTTTGATCGGCTGCTGTCCATTACCTTTCTCAAGCACATTTTGCGCGACGATCTTCTCGATGAAATGGAGCTGTACCCCTTTGCAGAAGGCACCGGTGAGAGCTTTAAAGCGCCGGTTCCCACCACGGTGGAGCGCTATATCGAATACGTCGAAGAGAACATTCGCGGCGAGACCCCGGTTGCTTATGGTATGCATCCCAACGCAGAGATTGAATTTCGCACTGCGCAAAGTGACAATCTCTTTGGATTGCTCAGCGCGTTGCGGTCGGATGGAGTCTCAACGGACGGCGAAAGCGCCGTGTCACCTCAGTTGGCAGCTGAGGCCACCACCAACGACATTCTCGACCGCTTCGGAGACACGCAGCTCGACTTGGAAGCAGTCGCCGACATTGTCGAGGAGAAGGGACCGTACCAGAACACGTTCTGGCAAGAGTGCGAGGCCATCAACACGCTGCTAATGGAGATGCGCCGGTCGCTCAACGAGCTCACGAGTGGTTTCGCTGGCGACTTGACAATTTCTGATGAGATGGAGGCGCTCATGACGGCTCTTCACCAGGGGGCGGTACCCGCCAGCTGGGCTCGCCTTGCCTGGCCAAGCACGCGCACGCTCCCCTTGTGGCTGTCCGATTTGTCGAACAGAATTGCGCAGTTGCAGAGCTGGACTGAGAACCCGCTGGAGATCCCGCGTGTAACGTGGCTCCCTGGGCTCGTGTACCCGCAGGCACTTTTGACTGCAATTCGTCAGGATGTGGCCAGCAAAACAGGAACTGAGCTCGACAAGCTCATCTCGTACACGGAGCCAAGCAAGAAGTCTCTGGAGGAGTGCACGGAGGCGCCACCGCGCGACGGCATCTGGGTGTCTGGTCTTTCGCTTCAGGGTGCTCGCTGGAACACAAGCGATAGCACGCTCGAGTCGTCGCGACCCAAGGAGCTCTTCAGCGCGCTTCCAGTAATCAACGTTCGTGCGGTTCGTGCCGACAAGGCGGAGACCGGCCAAGTGTATATGTGCCCGGCCTATAGCACCACAGCGCGCGGGCCTACCTACGTTTTTAGTGCGCAGCTCAAGACCAAGGCGCCTGCAGCCAAATGGATTTTGGCAGGCGTTGCCATCATTCTTGACACGGGTGCATAAAGGTAAAGAAAGAAGAAGAAGTAATTATGAACTATCATTCATCTCATTCAGTCATTCAGTCATTTAGATTTTTTTGGAATAATAATTTGCCCCCGCCACGACCCAGCAATTCATAGAGCAAACAATCATGAGTCAAGGTATTATCTGTCCAGCATACGTGCGTCGGATCTTTGATGAGCACTCTCGGTCGATCCAGCAAACGTGATTCGATCCCTGTTTCTTCAATCCGGCACACCTTAATCGAGCTTCTTCTTCGCGCTGGGTGACACAGTCTCCACAAAAAGATTGTAGGCAAGAAGCGCATTGTCCGGGTCCGGAAAGACGCACCACCCTAGAAAGCAGAGTTTGGCAATGATGTAGACTGGCATAAGATACACGAGACGAATGAACAGAATGTCCTCGAGCATGTGCAGCGCAGCATAAATGGTCCAGTACGCCCGCCACGCTCCAATCTCGTGAGAATCCTTTTTCTTGGCCAGGAGGGCGGAACGCGTTTGCGCCAATGGGTAAATGAAACCAAGTACGCGCGTCGCCCAAAGAATGAAGAGTTTGAGATAGCTTGGGCCCTCGGTATACCTATCTTCATCGTCATCCTCCTGATCCTCAGTTCTGACCTTGTTCTTTTGTGAAATGGCAGCGCCACCATCGACCTGGCGTTTGACTTTACTCGCCACATCGCGCAGAGAGCATCGTGACTTGGCGTCCATGTACAAACTCAGCATGGCCTGTCGCACTTTGACATTCGTGGCATCGGTGAGGCCTGTCGAGCTATCCACGATGCGCGCGCACTTGAATCCATCCGCAAAACAGCGCGCAGCAGCGGTTTGGACGATATCTGCAGCTCCATTACTGCTCCGCGCGCCAAGCGCGTGCAGAGTATGATCAACGCCGAGACTTTCGTCAAGAATGGTGTTCTGGCCATCGTACAGCTCACCGTTGGCAATAGTTGCAACCATGACCTTGCCGCGGCCAAGGACTCTGGACGTCGCCCCGAAGCCTTCCTGGATTGTCTTTGCGAGCGAATCTGCCTGCTCCAAGGTGAAGATCTCGCTCATGTCGGCGACACCAAGCACATATGTCTTGCCCGAATCTCTACGCAAGATGCCGGGTGCTTGAGACCATTCTTCCGGAGAGCTGGCGTCGATAACTAGCACGCTCTCCAAGTCAACGGGGAGCACGTCCGAGCTTTCGACACCCTGGAGGATCGCTTCGCGTTCGGCATCAAGCAATCCGCTATCTGGATCCAGGGCGTTAGCGTCCGCTGGGCTCACTTGGTTCACATTGGCCACTTGGGTTTCTGCGGCCTCACGGCTGCTTCGCCCAAAAAAGATTGGTACGAGAAGAGCCACGAGCACTGCGGCGAACAGCAGCTTTGTCATCGACGTGTCGGTGTAGCCCATGACGAGTTTCAAGTTGATCGACTGTTCTCCGCTTCCGTCGTCGCCTGCGCTCGGGATGTCGCGCTCCTTGTTCGTCTTTTGCGCCATGTGCTGAGAGTACAAGCAATAGACGAGAACGACCAAGAGGATCCCTGCTACCACGTCGAGCGTCGTCGTCATACGTTGCCGGGCTCCCTCTTCTCTCCGCGCGTGCCCAGGCTAAGGGTTCTTCAGCTTGCGCTTGCTGCCGCTGTCGTCCGCCTCCGCCAAGGTTGGACGGGCGGGCTCCGAGTCGTACCGTCCTGAACGGGCGGCGACAACGACGACGATCCTCGCGAGCACCGGCGACGCGCGCCTCGGGGCCAGCCGCGCGGGCGCCGGCAGCGAGGAGACGGGCGCCGCGCGCGGC
The DNA here is from genome assembly GCA_003116975.1 of Aurantiochytrium sp. KH105. NCBI lineage: Eukaryota > Bigyra > Thraustochytrida > Thraustochytriidae > Aurantiochytrium > Aurantiochytrium sp. KH105. Next base: position 256,162 of record BGKB01000123.1, read on the forward strand.
GAAGGGCTCCTCCTGCTCCTGCTGCCTCTGCTCCTCTGCCGCGTCGTTCGCGCGCGTATCCAGCTCCGCCGCGTGCGCGTCGTGCGGTTGGGAGTTTGGTGCCGGGTTGCGACACTGGCGCGACAGACAACGACGACAACGTTGAGCAGCCCACTTGAAGGGTGGGTTACTCACGCCAGGGCCGTGGCCTCGTGCACGGAAGCTTCTTCCCTTTGCTAGGATTGACGACGGCATCGATGGCTTACGTTTGGGGTTGTTGCCGCGCTTGGACTTGACCTGGGAAGGCGAATGCATGCAGGAATGAGGCGTGCAAGAGCAGGAACGAGGCTCTCATCGTTTGGGGATAAAAGATAGTCTCAGACTCAGAGAACCATGTGAACACGGTTGCAATTTTCAATGACTAACTGTAAACGCGCGTCGTGCTAAACAGGCGGCCTTGAGGATGTCAGGCTCGTTGATGTGGCTGAGCACGACGGTCTGTTAGCTAAAAAAAAAGTCCGACTATCGAAAGTGTAATTGACTTCTTTTGTAGGAGGGAGGGGGAGAGAATAAATGGGTCTGAATAGCAACCCAGCAGGGAAAGGAAATCCAGCAAGCGAATGAAGTTGAGATCGTGTCAAGATTTGTCAAAGACTGCACAGCTTTCGTTTACTATCAAAGAGAGGCGTCTCCATCCGGAGCACTCACTCACTGGATGAGACAGACTCGCGTACCATGAGAAGAGGATGCCTGGCCAGTCGGCATGGAAGCTTCATTGTCCGATGCGGGAAGGCCCGCATTGTTGGATCGAGATGGCAGCTTGCCACCTGTTGCTTTTTTCTGCGACTGTTGGCCGCGAATGGTGTTTTCGAGAAGCTCAATGAAGGCCTTGAGCTCCGCAAAGAATATTGCGGCTGGAGAATCGTTGTTGGAAGGAGACGCCGAGGTGGCGCTAGAGAAGAATCGCCCGAACAATTGACGTGGTCTCTTGTTTGTCGTAAAAACTCGCGTGATAAAGTCCATGCCGTCAGGGTAACTCGAATCGTCCAAATCATCGACGCTGACCATTGGACCAGCCGAAGACTCGGACGTGTCGTCACCATAAAGAAAGCGAGCTTTGTTGCTTGCATTCGGAGAGTGCGATGCCCGATAGTACTGCTGGCGGATGCCGCTGCCTGTATCCTGGCTTCCTGACATGGTATCTTCAAGCTCGCTTCCCCGATGACTCATAAACTGCTTCAGCGAATTGCATACCATGCGCAGGGTCCGACCTTTCAATTTGTCACGTTTCACAAGGGCGGATATTTGCACGAGAAGAGCATGGGCCTCCGTAAACGCCCCTGCATCAATGTATGCTTCCACCGAGCCCACGGCATAGTCCATTGCCTTGTCAAAGGCGTCGGCACGAAGCAAGTGGTACAACATGGACACATAATGGTCTCGAAGATCGTCCTGATGCACTCGGGCGATCCAGCTTGCAACCTGCTTGTGCAGAGTGATTTGATCGGCACGTAGCAAAAGCGAATAGCACGCCTGCTGTAATTTTGGATGCACGAACTCGTAGAGGTCTGACTCACCGCAAGCGGCCTTTGCTTTTAGCCGAATGAAGCTTTCCATAACGAGAAGGTCGAGGACGGCGTCTAGTAAGGTCATTTCATCTTCCCGACGACGCAAGAATGATCTGGGAAGGATGTCCGCAAGCGTGTCGTAGTCAAAGAGGGGGCCGATCACACTGGCCGCTTTGAGACAACGCTGTTCAGCGGTACTCAGGCCATCGAGACGCGCCACGAAGGCTTTGGTGAAAGCGTCGCGATGCTTTCGCGTTGTTTCGACTTTGTCCTCGCTCTCGGAGAGGGGTGAACGATCCTGATCATCGTCCAACCCGGACGGATCTGCAACGAGGCCGCGAGCAATTTCGATTGCCAAAAATGGATGCCCTCGCGAAACTTCATAGACCCGCTCACATTCGGAGAGTGGCCATTCTTTCTCGGGGAACCTTTCGCGCAGAATTATTTCAATATCCACCAAACGCAATCGGGGAAGCACGATCGTATAAAGTTTGCCAATCTTGCTCGTGTTGAGATACTCGACGCGATGCGCTTGCTGCTTGGCCGATGGCTGAAGTCGCGTGGGATGCAGACCATGCTCGCCGTACGTCAAGACGGAGGAACCGGCATTCTGCGCGGCAGAGGTCGGCGTTATTGCTACTGCATTCTTCTTTCTAGACTGTTGAACCGTGCCCATAATAAAAAGGTTCAGCTTGGTCGTCGTCAACAGCGTCATGAGAATGTCCCAGCTGCAGGTGTCCGTGCAATGCATGTCATCAATGGCGATGACAATGTCACAGCTCAGCATTTGTCGCATCGTCTTTGTGAGAAAGAGCTTCACCAAGGCGCTGCGTACGACTGCAAAGTTTCGACTGCTCTCGTCCTCGTCCCAACCAACGCCCTTGCCCTCGGTCTTGGAAAGGATAGAGGTCTCAATGATTGCGCTGGCGCTCATTTCGGTGGTATTGAGAACGGCCTTCCACTCACTGAGAATCAAGTCAATGCTCTCGACCTGATTTGGCCCCCGTACATCCTGCGACTCGCCTTGTCGGCTCTTGACGAGCATTTCAAAGATCTTGGAGAGTGCCGAGTACGGCTGGTAGTGATCTTCTGGTCTCAGGCTGATTATGATGGGGATAAACTTCAGAGTCGCGGCAAAGGCAGCTGCATGGCGCAAAAGGGCGCTTCTCCCACCACCTTCCTCCGATTTTAGAAGGACGAGGCTCCCGCCGCGCTGTTCGAGTACATCCATTTTCGACGAGCGTTTCATCGGAAGACGCGACGAGGACCTTTTCAGTTGCTCGCCGTTGTGTAACGTTTGCACAGACTTGGTTTTGCTTTTTCGTGGGATTCGCGATCCCCCCATGGGCATCGCGTCATTCTCAACGTTGCCGCTAGCCTGGCCATAGTCCACAACGCAAGACATTTGACGGACCCTGGGTAGTGGACCTGACTGTGGCCGAAAGCGTCCTTCTCCGACTTTAGTCTCTTCCTTTACTCCTCCTCCTTGTCCACGATCTTGTGCTTTTTCCTCTACTTCTTGACGCGAGGATGACTTTTCTTCGCTCTCTTTCGCTTCTTTGGTCTCTGTTTGTCCTCCGATGCCACCTTCGTCGCTGTATGCACTCTTGGCTTCTTCTTCTTCTTCGTTGTCTTCGTTGTCTTCGTCTTTTTCTTCTTCTTCTCCGTCTGTTGACTGCGGTTCAAGCTCCGGAAAGACGATATCTTTCTGTCCATTGCCACGGTGGATTCGATCTATTCGTTCCTGTATTTTCTCGGCTTTGGTTTGAGGAAGGGAATAGCGCGCTCCACGCGAATCGCGAGATTGATTGATGCGATACTCGGAAGTGTCCAGAGCAGCGATTTCGTCGAATTCTGGGCTTCGCGCGACTTGGCCGCCCCCAGCAGTTTTGCTTCGATTCAAGGCCTGCTTTCCGGGCACAAAGGTTTTATCTTGCACCGAAAGCGCGTCCGTTTCACGATAATTCGTATCGGCTTGCTGCAACTCTCCACTCGCTCGATGAAGCGGGGTTTGCCTGTCAAATGAGCGTCTGCGGGATTGCTGAGCATTCGGTGCTGCGAGCTCGTTATCATCTCCGTACACATTAAATCTACGTTGCATGTCTCGCGTTCTCAGAATGAGCTTGATTGAGGCAAATTCATTGTCGAATCCGACACAGTGGCTCGAAGACACCTCTCCAACCTGAGTTGATGGCAATGCGCGCGGCGTCACCCCGTACAGAGACTTGCGACTACTCATTCCTTTGACAAACACTCCGTGAAAGGGGTGAAACTGGAATTCGGACGTGTCACACCGCGAATGGGTCATTTCGTCGCAAATCACGCACCAATTCTGGGAGAACATGGCTTTGTCCCGCCGATCAGAGGCGTTCGGCGCGAACGATGTCTGAGGAGAGGGACTGTCGACATTGAGAACGCGCGAACTCTCAAAGGCCTTTGCTTGCGCCAGCACGGTAAGTCTGTGGGGCTCACCTGGTGCTCGAACCCTTTCTTGCACGTGCCGTCGTTTCGTTTCGTTGGAAGTCGCCTCCTTCGCTTTCCATGCATTTGCCGACTTGAATCCAAAGGACATGAGACGCGCGGCCATATTGACTGTGTTGCCAACGAGAGCGAATTCTTTTCGCCGCGCGTTTCCGACCGTCCCCGAGTATGCTTGTCCTGAGGTCACACCGGCATATGCGTGCACGTCAATCCGCGACAGGTCCTGACAAAACTTTGTTGCGCACTTGAGACCTCGCTTGGGATCGTCAAAGTGCGCACACTTGGGCACACCAAGAGCAAATATCATCACCATCCCCTTATCATCCACGAGAAATTGCCGGAGCATTGCCTCGAAATCGCGAAGAGCCAGTTGTGCAATGCTTACGATCTCGTCAATAAGATGGAGAAAGGGGACTCCTTCGCTATCGAGCGCACACTGTATCCGGGGTCCATCAAGCTTGACAAAAATCACAGTAGCATCGCGAATCTCTGCCTCCACGGCAAGAGAAGCGTTTTGCGACCACACATCAATCTCCAATGGTGGGGGGACAAACATGAGGGCCTTTTGTACGATATCTGGGGACTGTGCAGCGCCGCTTTTGTCATCTTCCCTCGGTGGCGTTGGAGAGCAGGTTGCATTCATTTGTTCAACGCACTGCTCAAGGTGCTCGTCGAGAGCAGCGTTGTCAACGCTTGAAATCTGATAAAATACGTCCCGCGAGCCTGTCGCAGAAAATGATAACGACGATGATGATGGCTGCTGCTGCTGCTGCTGCGAACTCAGGTCATGAGCCGAGCCTTCAGGATAGTCAGTTGGGGAAGCCGAGAAAAAGTCTTTGGTGTATTCGGCCGTAAAGCTGTCAACGACGAGCTCGCAGGCGTTCGCCTTGTCCAGAGCCTTTCCAAGCTTTTTGAAGAGCGGCCCCATCGCCATAAATTGAAAGTCGGTGCCTTCGCTTCCTGCGATGTACAGGTGCAGAGGTCCCGAAGCAACGGCAACGTGGAGTGCAAGATTCCTGTCGTGAAAGCGCGGTTTTGTTGCCGCGAGTTCGAGACCGCATCTTGTCGCTGCGATTGCGTTAAGTCTTCGTCGGTTTGCCAGCATGTAAGCGAGTTTTTCGTCAGGAGCTTTGCCGCGTTTATAAAAGTCAATAATTTTCTCACAAACGCGAGCCGTCTCAAATCCATCATTGGACTGCGCGCGTTGAGCGTTCTGCAGAGTGTCTTCGCACGGAACCATATCAAACCAGCCGATGATGAGTGCATCGCCGGCAAAGTGAAGCACATCGCCTCCGTAGGCGTTGATCACATCCATGAGTGTTGAAAAGCATTGATTGATGCCGCTCTGAAGCTTGTCGAGACCGTCGGCGCCCTGGGCACAGAATTCTTCCGTGAGCTTACAGAAACCTGATACATCTGCGAGCATCAAGCTGCAGTTTGCGTGGGCAACAACCGGCCAGACATTACCTGCCTGTTGAGAGACCTCGACGCCAAGATCACTGCTCATAGACTCTCTGTCTCTACTTTGGTGACCAGCGTCCGGGTTTTCGCCATCATGCCGAGACTCGTGGCCATCGGTCCGAGCCGCGGTGGCCTTCTCCATCTCAAAGTTCTCGCGTTGCTGTTCCATATCAAGAATGCGATGAACCACGGCCGGGGTAAAGGCCAAGATGTCTCTTTTCAGGGTGCTTGGAGCGATACCCTGCCATTGATTGTGAATAAGACGTGCGCGCTGCCCATACGTGGAGTCATCCGCATCGTCTTCGTCTCGTGAGAGAGCTGCGTTCGAGCTAATGGTACCAGTCAGTGACGGCAAATGTGAAGACGCATGCACGTCGCCGATACGCGCTCCGCGCTGTGCCGGCATCGGCAAGAGTCGTGCCCCTCCATTGTCATCGCCTACGAGCGACCTGTGCAGGGCGAGGGGCATTGTCGCTCTTCAATAGACACTCGTTGCTCTGCTCCGAGTTATGCGTACTTCGCTTCACTACGCTTCACGTCACCACGCTGCGCCGCGCTGCGCTGCGCCGCGCCGCGCCACGCAGCTCGGGCGTGGACGCCGCTGCGCAGCTTGCGCGTGGACGCCGACGCGACGTTGATCCCTTAAGTGCGACTTTGGATGCACGAGGTCTTTGTGTGCGACGCCGCGCTGCAACGCCTTGGCCAATCTTGGAAAAAGAGAGTAAAAGGAGCGACCGACCTGAAGGATGATCGCACGGAGCGCTCCTATTGTCCAAGAGCCAAAAAAGTACACGACTTTGTCAAAAGAATGAAAACTGGACCTTCGATCAATCAATATCTCAATCAAACTGTCAATACGCTACCACGTAGTGCAGCGCGGCTTCTCATCTCTGTTCGCTACGCAGAAGAATCGTGGAGTAGAAGCACGTTTCTTTTTATGAACGCGACGATATCTGACCACGGCTCCGGGGCGAGCTTTTTGGACTCCACACCCATTTTGCTCAACGGATTTTTTTTCTTTTCAAAATTCGGTCGTGCTTTCTTTTTGTGCCTCTGTGAAGAAGGTGAAGACCGGATGGGTTGCACCTGAATTACGGACGGCCTTTGGAAAGAGAAAGCCAAACACAGCTAGGCCTACTAGCTGGGTTCAGGGACGCATCGAATTCGAACGATCGTGCCCCCTCGCTGTCACGTGCATATGTATGTCTGACGGCTCGATTGCTTTCTTTTTGTTGGTCGAGAGTCGTCGGCTTGAATTTGATATCCCTTGCCCGGATCCGCGGCGCCCGTATCAGCACCGGGCTCAGCCTTGTGCCATCACCCTTCTCGTTCCCCCCTTTTCTTCCCGGGGTCCCCGCTCCGCTCTCGCACCGTGAATTGGAGCATATTCAGGCTCAGTCTCCAGCGGCTCAGTCGGGGCTCAGACCTCCCAGCGTAGCAGATCGCTCAGGATCAGCAGCTGCAGCTGCAGGTGGTTCAGGCAGGCAGGCCGATAGGCCGCCGCTCAGCAGCTCAGCTCAGCTCAGCTCAGCGACCGTGGCCTCAGGCCTCAGCTATTTCGTAACGGACAAACGGTCCCCAAACGGTGTGTATGACGTGCGTACTGACGGTGAGTACGCA
>BGKB01000124.1:0-16614 GCA_003116975.1 Aurantiochytrium sp. KH105
GCAGCCACCAGGGACAGCGCGTCTCCTCCTTGCGCCCTGGGCCCCCAGCCAGCCAGCCAGCCTGCCAGCTGTCAGCCCCCAGGCCGCTCTGGCGCAGCGCGCGATGCTGACCCTAGCAGCAGCAGCATCCTCGAGGCGGCTCTCGCGGCGCGTGCCGCAGCTTCGACATCTCTCCTCCTTTTCCCTTCGCCCCTTTCCTTCTGCACACTGCCGCCTCGATTCCCAGAAAGAGGGTGTGCGCTTGCAAGTAGAACCCGGCCGCAGCCGCTGCGACCTTGGCCAACTCGCTCGCTCGCTCGCTCGATTGATCGGTCACCGAAGCAAGAGAGCTCGCAGCGTAGCGGACCGACGCGTAGCCTGTTCGTGCCGCACCAACAGCGGCTCACTCCATGCGCCGGCGTCAGCAGCACCGCGCCTGCCAGCCTCCCCTACTCATCAGCCGCGACTGCCTCGCGCTCCTCATGTCCCCGTCTGCTTCTTTCTTCCCCAGACACTGGGCAGCATCTCGCTTCGGAGAATATCCGGCGCTTACGGAGAAACTCAGGTGTAATGAGAATGTGGAGCCTCCTTTACCCGGCCGACGAGAAAGTTTCTCCGGTCGATCCTCGCAAGCAGCCAGATGCAGAGCGCGAACGATCTCGTGGGTGGGCTCGGCTCGAGGCAAGCGCGCGCGTGCTCGTGCGCGCTCGTACGTACGTGTGGCGCACCCTCCTGCGCTCACTTCGCTGCGCGCCCTTCTTGCCTGCTCTCGACCCGCGCGGCGTATTGGGCGATCGGCTAACGAGCTGAAATTAGACGGTCGTTATCGCCTATCTGCCTGCTGTGCGCTTGCGGCGTCGACATCAAGCGCGAGACGCTCGTAGAGAAGCCGCGCTAAACCAACAGCGCATCCGCCTTGCCCTCGTGCACGTGGTGCCAAGTTTCTCTGGCTGCCGCGCCGCTGCGGTCTCGGCTCCTTTCGCTCGTCGCTTGACAGCGTGCTCTCTCTCGCCGCCAGATTCCCGTCGTCATCTTGGAGAAAGACGTGTCGACGTTGAATCAGCTGCAAGCGTATACTGGTCCCTGTAGAGCATTAATTTGAAGTTGTGCTCGTGAGGAGGCCGCGTAAAAAGTTCTTGAGTGCAACGACGTTAAGACGATGAGCGACGAAGATGAGCTCAACAGAGCGATCGAGACAATCGAAAACGGCGCGACAGAAATCGAGTACGTATATGACAGATTGTGAGACCTCCCAAAGTAAGAGCTGACCACAACTCATGTACGCACGTACGCACGCATGGGATGCGACGTAATGCAACCCTTGACGCGGTTTCGTTCATCTTGGCGGCTCATGTTATGACGAGCGCAGTCTTGGCGAGAATAATATCGGCGACAAGGGCGCCACAGCGCTGGCGAACGCACTCGCAAACAATGGGTCACTGCAGTCGCTAGAGTAAGTCATTGCGACAAAGTGAAAGTGGGGCCAGAAGCCCAAGAAGCAAAGAGCTGACCACAACTCACGTACGCACGTACGCACGCATGGGATGCGACGGAGGATGCGACGGAATGCATCCCTTGACGCGATTTCGTTCATCTTGGCGTCTCATGCTATGACGAGCGCAGTCTTTATAGCAACAAGATTGGCGACGAGGGCGCCACATCGCTGGCGAACGCACTCGCGAGCAATGAGTCGCTGCAGACGCTATAGTAAGTCATTGCGACAAAGTGAGTGGGGCCAGAAGGCCGAGAAGCAACAAGAGCTGACCACGATCCACGCACGCACGCACGCATGAGATGCGACGAACTGCAACTCTTGGCGCGATTTCGTTCATCTTGGCGTCTCATATTATGACGAGCGCAGTCTTGGCGGCAACAATGTCGGCACAAAGGGCGCTACGGCGCTGGCGAACGCACTCACGAGCAATAATTCGCTGCATAAGCTAGAGTAAGTCATAGTGAAAGTGGGGCCAGAAGCCGAAGAAGCAACAACAGCTGACGACACCCACGTACGCACGCACTCACGCATGTGATGCGACGGACTGCAACTCTTGGCGCGATTTCATTTATGTTGGCGTCTCATGTTTTGATGAGCGCAGTCTTGGCGGCAACAATATCGGCGCAGAGGGCGCTACGGCGCTTGCGAACACACTCGCGAACAATGAATTGCTGCATACGCTAGAGTAAGTCATTGCGAAAAAGTGAGTGGGGCCAGAAGGCCGAGAAGCAACAAGAGCTGACCACAACTCACGCACGCACGCACATATGATATATGATGGAATGCAACCCTTTGCGCGATTTCGTTCATCTTGGCGTCTCACGTTATGACGAGCGCAGTCTTAATAGCAACAATATCGGCGCAGAGGGCGCATCGGCGCTGGCGAACGCACTCCAGAGCAATGAGTCGCTGCAGACGCTTAAGTAAGACATTGCGACAAGGTAAAAGTGGGGCCAGAATGCCGAGAAGCAACAAGAGCTGACCACAACTCACGCACGCACGCACATATGATATGTGACGGAATGCATTCCTTGACGCGATTTCGTTCATCTTGGCGTCTCTTATTATGACGAGCGCAGTCTTTATAGCAACAAGATCGGCGCAGAGGGCGCTTCGGCGCTTGCGAACACTCTCGCAAACAAGGAGTCGCTGCAGACGCTGGAGTAAGTCATTTCGACAAAGTAAAAGTGGGGCCGGAAGCCCAAGAAGCAACAAGAGCTGACCATGATTCACGTACGCACTCACGCATGGGATGCGATGGACTGCAACTCTTGGCGTGATTTCGTTCATCTTGGCGTCTCGTGATGTGACGAGCGCAGTCTTGGCGGCAACAATATCGGCGCAGATGGCGCTATGGCGCTAGCAAACGCACTCGCGGACAATGAGTCGCTGCAGACGCTATTGTAAGTCATTGCGACAAAGTAAACGTGGGGCCGGAAGCCCAAGAAGCAACAAGAGCTGACCACAGCTCACGTACGCACGCACGCATTGGATGCGACGGACTGCAACTCTTGGCGCGATTTCATTTATGTTGGCGTCTCATGTTATGACGAGCGTAGTCTTTATAACAACAATATCGGCGCAGAAGGCGCCACGGCGCTTGCGAACACACTCGCAGACAATGAGTCGCTGCATACGCTAGAGTAAGTCATTGTGACAAAGCGAAAGTGGGGCAAGAAGGCCGAGAGGCAACAAGAGCTGACCACAACTCACGCACGCACGCACGCACGCACATATGATATATGACGGAATGCAACCCTTTGCGCGATTTGGTTCATCTTGGCGTCTCATGTTATGACGAGCGCAGTCTTAATAGCAACAATATCGGCGCAGAGGGCGCAACGGCGCTGGCGAACGCACTCGAGAGCAATGAGTCGCTGCAGACGCTAAAGTAAGTCATTGCGACGAAGTGAAAGTGGGGCCATAAGCCCAAGAAGGATGCAACAAGAGCTGACCACAACTCACGCACGCACGCACATATGATATGTGACGGAATGCAACCCTCTGCGCGATTTGGTTCATCTTGGGGTCTCGTGATATAACGAACGCAGGCTTGCCGGCAACAACATCGGCAACAAGGGCGCCACGGAGCTGGCGAACGCACTCGAAAAGCACGAGTCGCTGCAGACGCTAGGGTAAGTCATTGCGACAAAGTAAAAGTGGGGCCGGAAGCCCAAGAAGCAACAAGAGCTGACCTCATCTCACGTACGCACCCACGCATGGAATGCGACGGAATGCAACCCTTGGCGTGATTTCGTTCATCTTGGCGTCTCATATTATGACGAGGGCAGTCTTTATAACAACAATATCGGTGCAGAGGGCGTTACGGCGCTAGCAAACGCACTCGCGGACAATGAGTCGCTGCAGACGCTAACGTAAGTCATTGCGACAAAGAGTGAAAGTGGGGCCAGAAGCTCAAGAAGCAACAAGAGCTGACCACAGCTCATGTACACACGCACGCACGGGATGCGGCGGAATGCAACCCTTGGCGCGACTTCGTTTATCTTCGCGTCTCATGTTTTGACGAGCGCAGTATTCGCACCAACAATATCGGCGACGAAGGCGCCACAGCGCTGGCGAAAGCACTCGCGGGGAACAGAACGCTGCAGACGCTAACGTAAGTTTCGAAGATAGGCTGTTGAAGTCTGCGCCATCTTTTTCCTGACAATTCCAAAACAGCATCAATCACAACAATCCTGCTCTCGAGGCCGCTCTCAAGCGCAATCGGGCTTTGTACAAAAAGAGTCTGACGCCTCTCATGCAAGCGTGCAAGAAGGGCGATGTTACGAGGGCAAAAGCACTCGTAGCGGACGGGGCACACATCGATGCGCGTGACAGCTTGGGCTTGACCCCAATGGTCCATGCTTGCAATGCCAGCGATGAAAGAACGAGTCTGATCCTAGCCAAGCTTCTTTTCAAGATGAGCGTAGGCCTTTCGAGCGAGTCCCTCGGGCTGAACAAAGCCCTTGCGCTTGCTTCTTCCGGGGATCGCACGGAGCTATCCGTCTTTCTTTCTTTCGTGCACTCGCTCCCTCTCGCAATTGCAGACACCAAGACGGCGCGAAACGTTGCACTCAAGCTTTTCAGATCAGGCGTGCACACAGCCAGGACGGCTCGCGGCCTTTTTTTCTCTCGTCTTTCGACGCTTGGAATGAGCGATATAGACCAGCGTATTGCGTTCGTGAAAATGTTCGCTGTCGAGCCAGGGATGAGCGCTCTAGAAGCGCTCGCTGCGCAAGCCTCGCTCGCCCGCAAGATGCGTACCGAGATGCGTACCGAGACGCGCAGCGCGGGCACATTCGAGCAATTTTTATCGCTGCAAGACGAAATTGCAAAAGCGATTGGGCCCAAAAGTCCGGTCGCTGTTCTTGCAAAGTTCGACGCGCAGCAGGAGAATGCAAAGAAAAAGGTTGAAGATTTTGAGACACTTCAAGAGCAAGTCCGCGTCGCACCGGAGCGAGCGCTCGAACGGGATCAAGCTCGAGAGGAAGCTGTACGACTTATCGAAGAAGCTTTGGCGGACGGAACTGAAAGCGAGCTTGAAAAATTCAGAAAGGAGTTGGATCCTGAGAAAGTGCTTGACAGCTTTCGAGAGCTGTACTGCGGTTTGGTCGCCGGCGAACCCACGATCACCCTTCCACCAGATATTGTGATTACTTCTGAGCGGGTATATGAATCTACGCATAAAGCCCACGATGCCCTCAAGGCATGGATGGAGCGATATAAGACACGGCGTGCGTATCAGCGCACCGTCGCCGCGATGGACAGACTGAACGAGAAAGCAGCATGTGCGACCATTCTCATGTACCCGAAGAAAAGACGCGAGCTGGCGCCCCACATTCGAGCTATTGAAGATGCGCTCACGGAGGAAGTAAACGTTTTGTGTGCTGCGGATGCAGATGCGGATGCGGATGCGGATACGGATGCGGCGCAAAATTCTGTCCTCGAGGCACTTCAACTCGCATGGACAACTATGACCGCATTCTATGAGCGTTTTCTAGCATTTAGCATTATGCGCTTGAAATCCGCAGCAATGGTACTCGGGCAATTGCTCTCGCGTCTGAAGCCTGGTCTCTCATCCCCGAGCACCGAAGAAGTACAGCGTCTGTTCAATATTATTCAAAGCAGGACCAGAAAGCGCAAGCGTCTTGCCCTCGATCTTGAAGAGGCCCGCGAGGATGCTAGGAGAGGCACGGAAGAAGCCAAGGCGAGGGTTGTAGGTCTTGAGGAAAAGCTAACTCAGATCGAGAGCGTGTACAAGCTGGACAGCGAGCTTCGCAGAGCGCGCGCGCGCGTACTGCGCCATGCGGAGGAGCATTATCCCGAGCTTCTCTCTGATCGAACGTGGCTTGAGCGCATCGACGTGACTGATCCTGCCACTCAGAAGTTATCTGAGCTGGGGCTTTTGCTCTCAAACGCCAAGCGCAAAGATTTTCAGGAACTCGCAGACCTTGCGCCGAGTTCTGGCAAATCTGTGCTTCAAGTCCGCGACTCGGACGGCCACGTGTTCGTGCTAAAGTCTTTTCACCTTGCTAGGGAGGAATGGAGCAGTCGCTTTTACCGCCAAGTCACAGCGCTTGCACAACTCCAGTCGGCCTATATTGTGCGCATACAGGGCGTGTTCATGCAGGATGCACGTGAGGGCTACATTTTAATGCCCTTTTACGAAGGCGGCGATCTTGCTACTTGGATCGTCGATAATCCTCATGCAGACTTGGCGACGCGCAGACGCATTGCTGTCGGTCTTTTGAGCGGCCTGCACGATCTGCACTCACGAGGCCTTGTGCATTGCGATATCAAGCCAGGAAACGTCTTTCTTGCAAAGGGTCTGTCACCGGTGCTTGGGGACTTTGACGGCGTCCAGAAGCACGACGTGACCATGACGCAGCCTTTGCAGACGACGATTAAATACATGGCGCCCGAGCTGCGCAACAGAAATGTCGACAAGGTTCAACCTGCCGTGGACATGTTCTCTGTCGGCGTGGTTCTCGCGGAGCTCTTCGAGGACGCAGAGATGTCTGACGCAACTCAATCGCTCATTTCGGATCTGCAATCCGCAGACCCGAATCAGCGGCCCACTGCGCTCGAGGCTTTGCGGCACGAGGCCTTTCAGGTCGAGCCTGTGAAGGTCGCCTCATGTACAATTTGCCTTGACATTTGGCCCGTCAGTGAGGGCGTCTCTTGCGCTGACGGCCACTTTACGTGCAAAGAGTGTCTGAGCGAGTCGGTTCGCGCCGCTGCTCAGCCTCAGGCTCACGTCAACGTACGACGGGATGGAAGCATGCATTGTATCACGCCGGACTGCAATCTGCTTCTCTCGGGTGCAACCATCAGTGCTGCTTTGCCAGACGAAGAGTTCGTAGCATTGCTCAAAATTTTGCGTGAGCACTTTGAGCGAGATGCTGCAGTCGAGCAAGAGCGCCAAGTGCAACAACGCGTTCAAGCTGCGCTGCAAGACTATGGAGAGGAGTTTGAGGTCCGCAATCATCTCCGCATCATTCAGGCAGAGGTCCTGACGCTGTCCTGTCCGCGATGCAAGCAGGCCTTTGCCGACTTTGAAGGCTGCTGTGCATTAGAGTGCGCCGCTTGCCCGTGCCACTTCTGCGCATGGTGCTTTGAGGATACGGGCAACGACTCTGATGCTTGTCATCGACATGTGGCAAGCTGCACGTCAAAGCCCAGGACGGAGACGGACGCGTTTTTTTCTAGTATGGACGTCGTGCAGAGTGCCTGGGTCAAGCTTCGGGCTGATCGACTTCAATATTATCTGCGCCATAAAATCGCGAATGAAGCCACACGCGACGCTGTTTACGAGAAGCTGACGCCGCTGCTGACGCCTGATATCGTGGGTTCGCACTTTATTCCCTAACTCTGAAATGTTTTGTTTTGTTACCACGCGAATGAAAGAAGCTTTACCAACTTCTTTCTCTATCAACTGTGATTGATTGCCGTGTTGAAGAGATGTTCGGCGGAAAGCGCGATCGTGATCGTCGACCTCGCCGACATCGGCTACGAGAATCGGCAACGAGGTGAGTTGCTGCGGATCGGAGCGTTCTCCGGCAGGAAGCATGACGCGGAGCTCAAATTCGTGAGGCATTCTGTCGAATAGGTTTTCGGTGACTTTTGAGACATTGTACACGATTTACACCGGGGCGTTGGGTATCGACTTGAGAAAATAATGATACTGTCTGAGATGGCCTTGTTGCGACGTTGCCGAATGATCTTGGTGAGATGAGAAGTGTCTCTTTTCTTTTGCCAATTGCGCGCTTCCATGTCACTCAACGTGAGACTCGATACGCCTCTGACGATATCTGCGAGCTGACAATTTGGCGAGGAGACTTTCAAGAAAAGACCTATGCGCGGAGGTAACGAGGCGCACAGCACGGTCGCGCGTGGTCGCGGTGGCCTCGATCTCGCGTGAGCGACCGATTTCGTCAATAACCATGACATTTTTGTTGCTCGTCGTGAACCGCCACCATGGCCTGGACCCTATGGCGCAAATTTATGGGCATTGCAGCCAAATTCGTTCGATGTATCAACGAAAGAGACTGATCACGGATGATCTTTGATTTGCCACTGCCGGGGTGGGCCAACAATGAGGCGACTGTTTTTGCCACCGAGATTGTCTTTGAGCCAATCGTTACTCGTGTGACTCGAAACGCGGCACCATGCACTTCGCCTGCGATGTTCCAGATTTTGCCTCAGGGGACTCGGGCTTGGCTAGCTTGGCCTACGCACAATTGTTTGGCCAGAAAGCAAAGTTCCGCAGCGCCAGACAGCTGTCCTTGAGCACACGGGCCTGGGTGTCGGAAAAGGTACTCCGATCTCCTGCCTGGGGATTTGTCCCAGTATCCATCCACCTTGATGGCAGCGCACCATTCCTCGTCCTATAAAAGCAGACCTCCGTGGACCTGCGCCGGCACAGCGCATTAGCCCCCTGCATGCCAGCGCAGCGCTCTGTTGATGCGGCACTCGTGCTCGACTGTACACTTCGGCTCGCAGACATCGTCCATCGTATTATCGCAGTAGCTCGTACGCTTTGCCCCCCATCATGGGCCGCAGACCAGGTCGGCGATGGCCTCGTCGTACGACTCGCGCACGTGTGCACTCACTGTCAAGATGAGTAACTTTGCTTTGGACTTTGGCGAGCGCTTGCATACTTCTGGCCTACCCCCTCATCTCTTGAGGGAAAACAAGCCACAACAGTGAACGAGGGGGTTACGACCGAGTCTTTGGGACAAGCACGGGTGCTAAGCGCGAGCGTGAACGAGGACGCAGCACGAGGGCTTGGGCGGCCGCGCGCATGCGGACGAGGGGAGCGCGGACGACCACCTTCAGGGCCAAAGAGAGAGATAGGAGAGAAAATTAGAGAGACCTGCAGAAACGGAAAGCGAAAGAACGCGCGCCGAGATGGCGGCAAAACGTGACCGCGCCGGCGGACTTTGTGCAGACCACAACGGAAGCCCAAGGTCGAGGTCGTGGCTGGCTAGCTAGCTGGCTGACTCGCGAAAGTGCTCCAGCCCCTGTTCTCAAGCAAGGTCGACCGAGACGGAACCTCGAGTTCTGGACGATGTGTCCTTGCTCATCATTCACGATCACGATCCACACGACAAAATCATGGCCGGGCAGTTGATTGAAGTGATCCAACCATGACTCTGCTAAGTTGTCGCGACGGAAATGAAGACCAAGAAAAAGGACACAGACCTCCCTGCGATTGACGTTTCTGTCGCCGTATACAGGTGCGCGCAGTGCAGTGCAGTGCAGTGCGGCATTGGCAGGGGACGAGGCTCATTCTGCCGCGCGTCGGCCAGTCTCCTCATCGCGCACAGAATCATCTTGGCGCCGCGCCCCCAAGCCTATTGCGCCCGCCAGCCCGCCAGCTTTCCGCTGCCGAACTAACCTGCACCGCAGACGTGCGGGAAAGCTTTTTTTCATGCCAGACGGAAGTTGCACGCTCTTTGGCGCTGCATGCTAGGACCTCGAAAACCTGATCTTTTCACGCGGTCTGAACTTTTTTTGTTGTCCATGGTCTCCGAAGACCCGGCATTCGCGGACGGCAGCGACTTCGTTTACAATGCATCATGTGTGCACTCCTTTTCTACAGCAAGTATCTCTCTGCCGCCGCTGCTGCGACACCAAGTATCACGTCGGCATGTCCAACGCACCACCACGCGCAAGTTCGCGACGGCGAGCAGAACCCCCTGCGAGGCACGCCTCGAGCTGCGCAATAGCGCGCAGAACTTTGACGAGCGATTCGCTCTCGTGAATCACCCGCGAGCGCAACGCGAGCGCAACGCGAGCGCAACGCGGGCGCGTGCTCTGTCTCGTTTCTCCTTTGGCTACAGACCCAGAACGACGCTCGCTCGGGAAGGGGAGTGCTCGTGCACGCGCGCGCGCACAAGCAAGAAGGGGGAGGGAGAGAGGGAAGCGCTCGCGCGCGCGATGTCGACCACGAAGTCGCTCGCCAATGTTCTCCTCGAACAGCCGATGGAGAGACACGCGATGGTGGCAGGCCTCGCGCGAGATCGAGTGATGATGATGCAGCGCGAGGAGCAAGCTGATTCTAATTTCTTTGGTGACGAACAGAGCGCGAGCTGCACCGCAAACAGCTCGCAGTCCTTGTCACGGAGCCACCAAGGCCTAGTACCCCCGGGCGGCGTGCAGGCGCCCCTCGACCTTGCCCCCGCGAACGTGGTTCGTTGGTCGGATTTCCACACCGAGGTCGAATGGGATTCCTTCAGTGGGGCTGTTGGCTTCGGCGACGTCCAGGTCATGGCTCGCGACTTCAGGACGAGGACCAGCACCGAGTCCACCGTCAACGAAGTCACTGCGTTCTTACGCTTTTCTGCCGGGTTCATAGATCCATTAAAGGAGATAATGCTTGACAAGGAGGCTGATACGGCAATCAATTCGTTCACGCCAATGGACATTACCCAAGAATTCGAATTGGCGTCCATCGGACATCGTGTGGACCTGGCGTGGACGCGGAAAGTAAATTCTGATGATGATCGCAACAATGCTGGTATCCCCACCCCAGATGACGAATCCCGCGCGCGCTTCCTCGTGCATGAACACAAGTCGCCAGGAAAATTTCCCTATGGCCTCGCTGCTGATGATTTCGACAAAATTGCCAAGGCGTTCATGCAAAATACGTCTTCATCTCTCGACGAGGCCAAGGAAACCGTCAACGGTGCCTGGGAGTTGGCCTGTGACGACATGGTCGACTACTGGGGTCTCGGCGCGAGCCTCACCGAGCAAGAGACTGTCATGCGTTTTCGCTACCCAATCATACAGCTCTACGTTACCATGCTGCGCTCTTTCTGCAAGTACGGCGTTCTCTCCACCACCGACAGGACTTGGTTTTTCAAAATTGACGAAAATAATGTCCTGCACGTTTCGGACGTGTTTCACTCCACGGGAACAGGCCGCGAATCAATGCGATACGCCTACGCATGCATGCTGCTCCGTGCCGCGACCGGCTCGGCGCGTTTGACGCTCACCGACGACCAGTCACAGGCCATTGCGCAGACTAACATTCGAATCGGGTCTCTCGAGTGGACCAAGATGTGGCGCCGGTTCGGCTGGGACGGCAACGGCACGGGAATAACAGCAAGCGGAGGGCATTGTGGAGCCAGTGCCGCCTTGCCCGCGGACATGGAAGCTCTGCGCGAGACGCTTCCACTCAAGAGCGACCTCCATTTCCCCTACGCGGGCGGTCTGCTCGACGTCATCAAGAGATATCCTGAAGGTCACTATAGCTTCTCGATCCGCGTTAATACGGGCGGAGTTGACACGGTCGTCAAGGTTATGACCCCGTCAAAAGACCCCCGCGTGGAATTGATCTTTTGGCATGAGATGGACGTCTATCTCGCGCTGCGTTCCCTGTGGGGGACGTATGTGCCCTGGTACCTCTACGGCGGCCGCCACATTTTCAACGACCTCATCATCGCCACCATCTACGCCGGCGAGTCGCTCGATGCGAGTGCCCTGAACGATGACGTTCGAGAGAAGGCCTGGGCGGCGCTCATGGCTCTGCACGAGGTCGGCGTGGCGCATCGCCACGTGCAGCTGGAGAACTTTATCATGGATGACACCGGCGCCGTCCGCATCGTCGGCTTTGCTCGCGCCGAGATGAACGCCTCGAGACATAACTATCTGAAAGATTGCGAAGCTTTCGACCGCATCTTCTTTCGCTCGGACACCTGACCTCACGCGACGCCAGACCGCTTTTTTCTTTTCTCCTTCAAATCCATGTTATTGTTGTTTTGGTTGTCCCTTCCACCAATGGTCAGGCCAACGACAGCCTGGTTGGCAGGCTTGGGCTCGGCGCATTGAACCGCTTCTAATCTGAGGATTTGGCGCGATTAAACTTGTGCCTTCGGGCTTTGGGTTCGTATTTCTGAAGTGCGTTTTTTCCACGACCTTTATGCCGAGGCGGACCCTGTTTTCTGCCTTTCAGCGATGATGCACAGTTTCAAGGTCCAGGAATCTGTGCAAGCACGCAGGACAAAGCTCAGCCCGTCTCGCTCCTGCGCGACTTTAATCCAAAGTTTCAGAGGAGCACTCACTGCAACCCGTAAATCGTTATGACAACACTATTTCTGTCCACTGTTAGTACGCGCACTTTTACTACAAAGCGCTACTCAGGTCGCAGCAACGGGGCTAGATTTTCCGCCCCGCAGGGTATAACAAGACGATGATTGCTGCCTGGGGGAGGAGAGTCCATTTTTTACCAACAAACAAGAGAGATAGGCGACAGCCAAAAGAAAAGGCATCATCGATGGCGTAGAGAAGAAACCCAGCGCAGCGCAGCGCAGCGCAGAGCGTAGCGCAGGGCGGAGCATAGCGCAGGACGGAGCATGCTCATGGGGGCGCTTCTCGATGCGGCGGTAGACTCCTTTGTCTGGGCGTCCGCCGTGGCCATCTTCCTTGGAGAGGCGCTCCTGCACGATGCAGCTCTTCACGGCAGCTGGTCAGACGCCACACAAGCGACGAAAACAGCAGGCGAAGCCGAAGCGCGCGTTCGGAAAAGAGGTGTCGCAACAGTTGACGAAGGAGAGGCAAGTCGCATGAGTGGCGCGCTCATCCTTGACGAAGACGATTTCTCTCGCATCGCGAGCGCCGTGGAGGAAAAACTCCGCGAGCGGCTTGGCGCACGGCAAGGCGAGCCCTCGCGCCGGCAAGACAGCTTTGGTGACCTTGCCGACCGTGTTGAACAATTGATCCTGGAAAGGTCCATGAGAGCTGTTGACGGCGTTCAAGGCTCATCATGACGATGAGGCGCATTCACAAGAGTTCTCGTCCACGACCTCGTGCTCATGCATTGGCTCTGTGAGACCAACGCCAGCACTAAAGTATTCCATGCAGTACCGGGGGCTGATCCTGAACACTGTTCCGTATGAGAAGATGATCGGCTTCATAATGGCGAAGCGCAAGGGATGCCAGCCAGCCAGCCAGCCAGCCAGCCATTCACGAGACCAAGTCGATGACCTCGTCTGGCGGTGTCGAGGCGCGTCTCCTGGTCTTTGACTTCTTTGTAAAATCTGCCCCGCTGTTGGAATCAGGCTCTCGCGGACGTTTCGACTTGCTCCGGCCGGGATCTATTTGCTGCCTCGCGGCAACGTCTCCCTCAGTTAACGAAGATGCAGCGTCAGCAGACGTTTGCGCGCGCTCTGGCTGTACAGACTTCGTCTTTTCATTCTTGCCCTGAGACGTTGCCTTGTCGCAATCACTTTTGCTGTTGGCAACACGAGGGCCCATGTGAGGCGTGGCTGATTTCCGTCGCATGGCTGCCTGGAGCATGGCTTCACGACGCGCCTCGCGAGCGGCAGCTGGAGGCAGCTTTGAATGTACGGCTGATTTTGATGTTGTTTTAGTTGTTGTTGATGACGACGATGCTGCTGATTTTGTTGTTGATGCTGATGACGGTGCGGCCAGAGATCTTGCAGGCCCGGCGAGAGTCCAGAGTGCGTTCGAAAGCGGTTGCCCTGGTTCGTGATGCGCCGCCGCGAGCAAGAGCGTGAGGCGCGAGGCGAAATGATCAAAGCGCACCTTGCCGAGATTCTGGCCTCCGTACCACCTTGCCACCACGACCGCTGCGCCGAGGACCTTTTCGCGCCTGAGCACGCCTCGCAGACGCCCTCCCGCGCGGTCCTCGCCGTCGTCGTCGCGCCACTCCTCGCGGCCCGTCGTGCGATACGCCGCGACGCGGTGCGTGGCCCCCGCAAAGTCAGCCTGCTGCCGCATCCACGCCACGGCCGCCGCCGCCTCGCGCGCCGTCCTCACCGGGTACACCAGCGCGCCCTTGAACACGCTGCCGCGGTCCTCCAGCGCCTCCCCCTCGACCGCCACCACGTCCGCGGCCACGCCGGCGATCTTCACGCGCCGCGGCGCCCGCGCCCCGGGCCCCTTCTCCATCCCCTCCCGCTCTCCCTGCGCTGCTCGCCGCAGGTTCCTCTCTTCCGCGTTTGCGTCCTCATCCTCGGCGTCCTCGTCCTCGTGCTCGTCCTCGATCTCGGCGTCCTCGTCCTCGTTCTTCGCCCCGCCTCCGTTCCCTCGTCCCGTCCTCGTCCGCTCTCTCTCTCTCTTTGCTTGTTTTCTCGTAGCCTACTACTAACATAAAGGCGACCAAAGGCACTTCAAAGTGACATAAGCCCGGCCGCTGCAAAGGAGACGGAGAGGGATTTCAACCTAAACAGGAGGGCAGGCAGAAAGAAAGAAAGAAAGAAAGAAAGAAAGAAAGAAAGATACCCTGCGGGGCTAAAGCACCCGCGATCTGAAGTGCGTTTTTTCCGATGGAATTGTCTTATTGGTTATATTCGTAGCCGGCGGAGCCGGTCTTGACGAAGGATGACTTATAGAAGAAGGAGACTTGGGAGTAGATTGAGCAGATTTGGCGGGAGGAGAGGCTGTGACTTGCACTTTTGACGCGGGCCTTTCAGGTGTGGAAGCAAAGGCGGAAACCTGGCTTGCTTGAAGGAATCGGGGAAGCTGAAAGTCGTCTCACGCAGAAAGAGCAGGTGCAGATCTCGACGCAGGGAAAAGCTGATGTCTCGTCGGCTGTCCTTGTTGGGTCTTATCGCGGCGGTCTCTATAAGCATTTTCGTCGAGCTGCCCATGCTCGCTGTCGTTACCGTCTATGACCTCACCCTGCGTCGCGTTGACTTTGTCCCCGCTGTTTGCGCGAGGTCGTACCAAGCAAGCGCGCTTAAGGGGGCATAGGACTTGGTCGAATAACACCAGTAAGCGCAGCCTTCTCGATGATTGTCGCAATGAACGCAAGAACAAGAGCAAGCTCAACAGTATCTATGCTCGAACCTACAACATCAACTCTTGCATTGATCACGCCTGAACTTCTTGGGTCTTCGCACCAGCAAGGTATGTTGACGTAAAGTCCGGGTTTCGCCCGCAGCCGCTGTTGCACAAAAACCTTATCGCTTCGCTACGAAGGGCGCGACATCGCCACAATCGGAAGGCTCATCCCGTACATTTGTTTCTCTATTCATTTGCTGAGAGTGCTGCATTCGAGCTGTTGTGATTGCTGTGGTAGGTCGACCCATGCCACACGCTTCGCTTGAAGTCATGATGCACTTTCATGTTCATTCTGTTGTTGCTGCTGTGGTATAGGCGGGCGCCCTTGCCTGCTTTCCAGGCAGGTCTTCATGCTGTTTCTGTTGCAGTTGCTCTATAGTGCGAACGCCTGCAGCAAGTAGCCGTCATTATAGAGTCAATGGTGCTGTGGTGTGAACGCTCCACACTATTCGCTTCTGGCTCTCGAATAGCTGTTTTTGCTGTGGTTGGCATACTCCGGACTGTTGTTGCTGCTGAGGTATGTCCGCCTCCACACTATTTTGATCAACAGTGTATATAGTTGATTCTGCATTTGTGAGGGACAATTTTGTATTGGCATCAAGTTGATCTCCCCGCACTCCCGTTTGGCCATTGGTGTGGCTACTGACAAAGCGAGTTCTTCGTTTGCAAGGCTTGCAAGTTTGCTGTTGTTGCTTTAGTGGTAGAACGACCCCTACATGCTTTGCTCGAAGTCTAATGCTGTTGTCGCAAAGAAGATAAGTCCGAATTCTGTTGTTGTTGCTGTTATACGAACGCCGTAAGCAACCAGCTCCTGCTGCACTTTGACGCCGCTGTGGTAGAATAAATGCACCACACCAGGCCTATTCTCTGCAGGCCCTTGCTTTGCTATTTTTGCTGTGGTTAGCTTGCCCCACACTGATATATATATCTGCTGAGGTATGCGCCACCCCACACAATATTTGAAAACAGTATACCCAAGGTGAGTTTGCATTTGCGAGCCACAATTCTGCATTTGCACCAAGTCGAGCTGCACGTTCTCCCATGTCAGCCACCATGGCCATTGTAGTGGCGATTAACAGAGAGAATTCTTCATTTGCAAGGCGAAACCTGCACTTGCAGATGGACTTGCCGAAAAGGCACCCTGTTCACTCTGACAGTCTCTTGCAACAAGACTGATTCTGCACTTGCGATGGGCGGTTCCGCATTTGCAAATAGAGAGAACAGCACTTGCGCTCTGAGTGTTGTGCTGACGCCCCGTTCAATGGATTGAGGCTGACTGGGTCTCTGCTGTAATGGCTGGCTGCCAGTGGGGAAAATGACTAGCAAAGCTGATTCTGCATTTGCAAGCCGCATTGCTCGACTACGACTAACTAGCTATTGTCGAAAGCGCCCGAATCACCCCGCGAACTTGCACTGAAGTCATACTGCGGAGCACTCGCAACCAGTCTGTTGTTACTGCTGTGGTATACGCGTACCTAAGAACCTGCAGCTGCCACTTTCAACCCTAATGCTTTGTTGCTGTCGCTCTCCATGCTGGCATCCGGGCTGTTGAACGCACGCTCCACAGCTTGCTTTCGGTGCTCTCCCTGCTGCTGATGCTGTGGTGTGAACGCTCCAGACGCTTCTCCACAAGTCCATTGACTCTGCTGTGGTACAAGCACTGCACATTGCTTGACTTTAGCTTTGGCACTGTGGTATGTATGCTCCATAAATTTGCTATCGCTGAGGTATGCGCGCCCCGCACTTTTATCAGTCATGGTTCACACGGCAAAAATGCATTTGCGAGGGAATATTCTTCACTTGCATCAAGTCGAGCTCCACTTAGGCCC